>OU744732.1:30141209-30355749 GCA_916613615.1 Steromphala cineraria
CATTTGACTCTGTAGGTAAAGGTGTAAAAAGTATAAAGAATATATCTTGTTGAATAGTTTGTCATGTGTTACACTGTGTTGTTTTGTTAAAGTTAGCCTTATGTGATAATTACCAACCCCTGAGACCACAAAGAGTGTATCTTTATTCATAAGAATCTCCTGGATTTAAATATTTTCAATTGAAACACTTTGCCACAATCAAGGCTATTGCCATGTACCAGTATTGTAGATGAGGTTTTATTCAATTACGTACTTGCTTTTTTAATGAATGAATTGAACCAATGTTGTTTTGGTTATATCTTTATTATCTTTTCTTAACTTTCCATACGTATTTCGAGCACATGTTTTGTAAATTGCCATTTGTACTTGTAACTATATTTATATTTTTTCAAAACAAAGTCATACATTTTTCTTGTGATTTTTATTTTCAAAGTATCAAAGTAGATTCACACTGTAAACAGCCGATCTTCACCATGAGTTTGCAGATATCTAAAAGAAAAAAGAGACACATTGAATGCTAATGCGAAATTGGCGTTTTTATACATAAAGAATACAGAAATACAAATGGTAACGTTTTACTATCCTTCAACGATGTCAGAGTTAAAAACCTTATCACATTGAAGTTAATTTATCAAATGCTGATCACAGTTTGAACTGATTTTATAAACGAATACAAATATTTGAAATTGAAACAAGAAACTCACTTTGTTGTTACACCAAGTTCTAGCCATGTCGGCCACGTCGTCGGCGTCTACAGCATCTACGTCGCCTATGGGCATTGGTCATATCCAAGGTCAGCAAGGAGCCTGTGAAGAAAAGATGAATATGATAAATAAGTAAAATCCCGAAGTATTATTTTGTAAATAGAAGTATCTATGGTAAGTTGTTTGACTTATAGGAAAAGCAATTTTGAGGATTATAAAGTCTCTCAGACCAAAGCACCTATATTTTCGACATCAGCAAATAGGACAAATTATACTTACCAAAAAGCATGAGGACAAGCAAATAAGAAATCTTCATCTTGTGCAAGTGAATGTGAAGGAGAAAGTAGAGTAATTTGTTACAATGAATTTTAGAAAATTGACTCCTTATATATGCTTAATGGTTAGTGTTTACTACTTCCTCAATCAGCGTCCAAAAGTAAACACACAGCCTTTCACTGAAAACCTGAAGTTTTTATTTACAATCCACACACATTTTTAAATCTGTAACCGTGACCATAGTGAAAGTACGTGAGTGTTTCAGTGTTGGAGAAAACAACATGATATCCACACTATCACTGGGCTACATGGTTAGCACTGCTGCTAAGACTATAATTTCATACGTTTTCACTGTTGGTCAATATCCCATGTTGTTCCTTATGAAAGCTTATAAATTCAAAAGATAAGTTCAAACTCATTTCATTTGAAGGCAAGCTACCATTGACAGTTAAGGCCATTAATTTTACATGAAGAGTTAGGAACATATAAATCGTTAAAGATTCAAAATTGTTACCACATGAACCTTACTCTGGATGAAATTGATGAATCTGATAGATTAATATGCTCTTCACGATACATTTTACCCATTAAAAGTCCATGATAAATCTCATGGTTCATTGAAAAACAGTTACATATCCATTTGCTAAAACAGTTCTATTTGATAGTCACCAGGAGTATGTAGTAGTACTTACTGTTCAAACCAGGTTATCTCCCTTTAAGCGTGGACGTTTCATCATTGATCACGATATTGTGAAATGCCTTAAATTTCCCTACACATAGATAGTTAGAAGGGGACATAAACGTGCAAACGCAGCATGTATGGATGGTTATGCAAATGAGAGTAACTTGAATGAACTTAGAGAAATGTATCATCCTTATATAGGCCGATGATCAACACAAGATGTTGAGGTCCGGAGAGATTGGGTTATCAAATGACTAATTCGTTCCAACCCCAATGTCACTCACTCGACCTTTTTGATGGAATTAGCAAAAGTTATTAGTGTATAGGTAACAATGTCACTCACTCAGAGATTGATTCTTTTTTATGTCACACATGTTACATATGTATTCTAATATTGTAATGAATATCAAACAATCGACAGACAAAACTTTATTTCAAATGTATTTTTATGTGGTCTGTGTTAAAGAGAGAAAAAAGGAATGAGAGAGAATGAGATGGAGCGAGAGAAAGAGAGAGAGAGAGAGAGGTAAGAAAGAGAAAGAAAGGTATATAGACAGCGTGAGGGTCTCTCTCTCTCTCTCTCTCTCTTTTGAGAGAGAGAGAGAGAGAGAGAGAGAGAGAGAGAGATTTTTTGTTGAGAAGAATGTTTGTTTATGACATTTTTCTCATATTACGCCCTGATGAGATAATTCATATATCCTTATACATTTACTTGCTTTGCAGTTTATCTTAATTTCAAAAATGATAATAACAAATGATTATAATTATTTCTTATCATAATCATATTATTTTCCGATTCGATGATGTAAGTCATACATTAAGAACCAATTCTACATTTGACTCTGTAGGTAAAGGTGTAAAAAGTATATAGAATATATCTTGTTGAATAGTTTGTCATGTGTTACACTGTGTTGTTTTGTTAAAGTTAGCCTCAGCATGCGATAATTACCAACCCCTGAGACCACATAGAATATATCTTTATTCATAAGAATCTCCTGGATTTATATATTTTCAATTGAAACACTTTGCCACAATCAAGGCTATTGCCATGTACCAGTATTGTAGATGAGGTTTTATTCAATTACGTTCTTGCTTTTTTAATGAATGAATTGAACCAATGTTGTTTTGGTTATATCTTTATTACCTTTTCTTAACTTTCCGTGTGTATTTCGAGCACATGTTTTGTAAATTGCCACTTTTGTAAATTGCCATAACTATATTTATATTTTTTCAAAACAAAGTCATCAAATTTTCTTGTGATTTTTATTTTCAAAGTATCAAAGTAGATTCACACTGTAAACAGCCGATCTTCACCATGAGTTTGCAGATATCTAAAAGAAAAAAAAGACACATTGAATGCTAAGGCGAAATTGGCGTTTTTATACATAATGAATACAGAAATACAAATGGTAACGTTTTACTATCCTTCAACGATGTCAGAGTTAAAAACCTTATCACACTGAAGTTAATTTATCAAATGCTGATCACAGTTTGAACTGATTTTATAAACGAATACAAATATTTGAAATTGAAACAAGAAACTCACTTTGTTGTTACACCAAGTTCTAGCCATGTCGGCCACGTCGTCGGCGTCTACAGCATCTACGTCGCCTATGGGCATTGGTCATATCCAAGGTCAGCAAGGAGCCTGTGAAGAAAAGATGAATATGATAAATAAGTAAAATCCCGAAGTATTATTTTGTAAATAGAAGTATCTATGGTAAAGTTGTTTGACTTATAGGAAAGGTAATTTTGAGGATTATAAAGTCTCTCAGACCAAAGCACCTATATTTTCGACATCAGCAAATAGGACAAATTATACTTACCAAAAAGCATGAGGACAAGCAAATAAGAAATCTTCATCTTGTGCAAGTGAATGTGAAGGAGAAAGTGGAGTAATTTGTTACAATGAATTTTAGAAAATTGACTCCTTATATATGCTTAATGGTTAGAGTTTACTACTTCCTCAATCAGCGTCCAAAAGTAAACACACAGCCTTTCATTGAAAACCTGAAGTTTTTATTTACAATCCACACACATTTTTAAATCTGTAACCGTGACCATATTGAAAGTACGTGAGTGTTTCAGTGTTTGAGAAAACAACATGATATCCACACTATCACTGGGCTACATGGTTAGCACTGCTGCTAAGACTATAATTTCATACGTTTTCACTGTTGGTCAATATCCCATGTTGTTCCTTATGAAAGCTTATAAATTCAAAAGATATGTTCAAACTCATTTCATTTGAAGGCAAACTACCATTGACAGTTAAGGCCATATATTTTACATGAAGAGTTAGGAACATATAAATCGTTAAAGATTCAAAATTGTTACCACATGAACCTTACTCTGGATGAAATTGATGAATCTGATAGATTAATATGCTCTTCACGACACATTTTACCCATTAAAAGTCCATGTTAAATCTCATGGTTCATTGAAAAACAGTTACATATCCATTTGCTAAAACAGTTCTATTTGATAGTCACCAGGAGTATGTAGTAGTACTTACTGTTCAAACCTGGTTATCTCCCTTTAAGCGTGGACGTTTCATCATTGATCACGATATTGTGAAATGCCTTAAATTTCCCTACACATAGATATGTTTGAAGGGGACATAAACGTGCAAACGCAGCATGTATGGATGGTTATGCAAATGAGAGTAACTTCAATGAACTTAGAGAAATGTATCATCCTTATATAGGCTGATGATCAACACAAGATGTTGAGGTCCGGAGAGATTGGGTTATCAAATGACTAATTCGTTCCAACCCCAATGTCACTCACTCGACCTTTTTGATGGAATTAGCAAAAGTAATTAGTGTATAGGTAACAATGTCACTCACACAGAGATTGATTCAATGTCAGCTTGAGTACATGTCTCTATCCATTTTTTAAGGGTTTTTTCATATACTTTTAACAATTGGACAATGACTTGTGACTGATGGTCTCTTTTTCTTCTTCACAGAAGCTTTATTTATTTTCATCTTTGAATTTCATCTTATGCAAAAGTTCAAAAGTCCGGAGAATTCTATTGAGAATGGAATATTGAAACCATTTTGTTTTTTAGCTCAGATTTGAGTCGAAAGGCATCTTGTTTATTTGATTCCATTCAAAATCATCAAATTACAATTTAAATCTTGTTCCTGCTTATTTCTGTAACTATGTACGCTCAGTGTGTTTTCTGACTCTAATAAACTCGACACCCTTTTTCAGTGTAGCTATGTTTTCAATAAAGTATTGGATGTATGGCATATCTAGTTTTGTTTCGATGTTGATTTTTGCTTTGACTGAATCTGATTTTATTGCCTTGATGATACCAGCATATTCAAAGAAGTTTGCTTTACATCGAAACTCTTGAATAGGTTCACTACCCTTCACTATTGACTATGTCATTTATCGAAGATATGCCCACGTTTGACAATTTATGTAGTGTATTGACATGTTATAATTGATTTTGATGATTTCTTATTCCATACTGGCTGGGATAGGATATCAAATTGAGTCTTTACAGTTTTCACTGTTGTATAATGAACTTTGCTTTTAAAACATCTTTCCAAAAATCTTTTATTCTCGGGGTACGTACATGTTTCATTATGGTGTGTTCCACTATATTGATAGAAATCTCTATATGCGTTTTGAACTTTGAGTTGTAATCAGAGTTGTAGAGTCTTTTTACCGAACTTATCTTTTGTGAAATGATTGTATTTCTTTTATCCGGAGCTCATTGTAATTACTACTCATTATTTTACGTTTAATCAAGTATTTCTTTCTTATAAAATAAAAACACAGTTTTTCAAGGTTTTTTATTATAGGATTAGGAAGAACTGTAAATATATCATTTAATTTTGGTAAGATAAGACTGTTTCAAACTGTTTTCCTTCCAAGTGGGGTCAGGTCACTTCCAAGCCACTGGTTCATGACAATCCTAATTTGTTTAAGCTTATGTTTGTAATTTCTCTCGATCATTTCTGCAAAGTTATTGCGTAGTAGTTACGCCAAGAGTAGTAAATTCACAGGGGTTTGAATCTCAGAGTGGACACTATAACAAAAAAAATCAAAACCTGGACTTTTGCACCCATATATCGTTTTCATATTTTGAGATAAACCTACATCACAAATTTGCACGAAATCAGTCAAGAAATAAAGATTTAAGCATAATCTCTACCTATTATATAGAATACAGAAGGGGCACACTGCAGTCGCTAAAACCTGATCGAAAACAGGACACATCGATTATTTTAACGTGCGGTGCAATTAATAATAAATTTTATCGCAAAACTATGCACTGGAATCATAAATCAATCTTTTAACTTGCTAACCATCTCGCCCAATTTTTATAATTCCATCCAGCTTTTGACCACTGACCTCGCATTAACTCCACACCTATCTTTGACCAAATACCTGGCCGATTACGGGAAAATATCGGCAGTTTCCGTAAATCAAACACGTTGTCGTGAATGAGTCGGAAATGGAAACGCCTCTCATTGGTCAATTTCCACGTACGCCCGTCTTGTCATTTCAAAGTGTGCCTTATACCAGGACAATACTCTAACATGTGCAAATACTTTTCTGTCAACAAGAGACCTACTGCCATGTGTCAATCTAATAAATTTTCTTTCTTTTCTATGTCAATGTCAGTAACACTTCAAAAAGGTTCGTGTTTGTCGGAAATAGCCAGAGTTAATTCCCTTGATATAACAGGGTCTGGCGATAGGTAATCTAAATAAATTTAGATCAACAGGTTTTATATTAGGCCCACAAGCACTTGGGACATGGATATTGCTCATATACTATATATAACAAGGCTTTTCAACCGGCATTTTGATCCCGAAATTAAACATAATTACAACGCATTCTTTTGGTGACATCGGATACATATCACCTGTAACGTGTTCCCCAATGCCTTATCTTTCATTCAACATTGATCTTATACATATGTCACCCTCTCAATTAGAACTACTAAACGTTTGATTATGTCAGGCGAGTTCTACGGCGTTATCACAAGACGGAAGTGCTCATATATAGAAGCAAAAGGTCGTGACCTCCTGTTTCATTGGTCACCATTTGTTTGTTTATGCTTTTGGCCCAATGGGAGAGGAGGTCGCGACCTTTTGACACTATTTTGAACACTTCCGTCTTGTGATGACGCCGTAAGAATCGCCTGAAATAATTTAACGCTAATTAGTTCTAATTATGAAGGTGACATATGTATAAGATCAATGTCGAATGAAAGATAAGGCATTTGGAAACACATTATAAGTGATATGTAACTGATGTCACCAAAAGAATACGTTGTAATTATGTTTATATTTTGATGTTTCGGGATCAAAATGCCGGTTGGAAAGCCTTGTTATATATAGTATATGAGCACTGCCAATGCATCAAGTGCTTGTGATTAGGCCACACTGTTGTATGACAAAATAAAAAATCTGTTGATCTAAATTTATTAAGATTGGGCGATAGGTAAATGATTTTTTTTCGAAGTGTTTGCGAACATTGTGAACAGTGTACAGTGACTAATCAGGTTTGAATTCAGAGAAAGGTCACATGGACTAATATTACTGAGTCATTTGAAGAAGGATATCTTGTTGAGAAAACTTTCTTGCCAACACTGCCATGTCGGCTAATCTCCCATATTTCTACCTTATTGTAGAAAGAGTATATCAGATGACCTGGTACAATCTTTATTGTTCGCTTCAAGAAATCAGGTGAACGAATTTCTTTTGGTTTGCCAAGTTGACCTTCCTTACCTATTTCCATGACCTTTATGCTAAATTCACCGTTTTTTCTCTCAGAGAACACAAGCAAACTAAATTCAGTTTGCGCGAGAAGAGCCAACCCCCAATAGTCCGCTGAATCAGGCGTAATTAGAGAAAGGATATTCCTTTTTGAAGATATCTCAACACAGCTAATGTCCGTTCTGTCCTTCGTCCAACATGCTATGCCACCATCAATCACAAAATCTGTAATTAAGGCTTTAAAAGAAAGCCATATTTTCTTAGGGGTGTTTTCCATGTGGTTATAATTGTAAATATAGCTTTTCCCATGTTCTCCGATCCGAAAAAAGAGTTTTTCATTGTACAGATTCAAATCAAACGCCCTTTTTTGACTGCACGCTCGTTTCTTTTTGGAATTCAAAACCACAACTTGTTTGAATATTTCGAGTTTCTCAGACCAGAAAAGAATTTTGGAATTTCGGTCGTAAAAAATAGAATATATGTTTGTGCCGGTGATTCCCGTCTTCTCTATGGTATTTGACTTTATTGTCACCTTATAGACGTCCATGACTATTGGTGATGGATCCTGTGCAACCATCAAGAAGGAGCCATGCTCTACCTGAGAATCGGATTCATGTTCTACTTGAGAATCGGATTCATGCTCTACTTGAGAATCGGATTCATGCTCTACTTGAGAATCGGATTCATGCTCTACTTGAGAATCGGATTCATGCTCTACTTGAGAATCAGATTCAAGCTCTACTTGAGAATCGGATTCATGCTCTACTTGAGAATCGGATTCGTTCTCTACTTGAGAATCGGATTCATGCTCTACTTGAGAATCGGATTCGTGCTCTACTTGAGAATCGGATTCATGCTCTACTTGAGAATCGGATTCGTGCTCTACTTGAGAATCGGATTCAAGCTCTACTTGAGAATCGGATTCAAGCTCTACTTGAGAATCGGATTCAAGCTCTACTTGAGAATCGGATTCATGTTCATTGTTCTCTTGAGATTCAACATAATTTCGAATCATTTGTTTTCCCGATGAACGTGCTTGATCCTTTTTGTATAAGTTCCCAGAATCCAGATCTGCAAGGACACAATCAGGGATAGACATACAAGCCCAAGCACATTGTATAGCTGTTGTACATCGTGTGTTGGTCACATACTGGTGATGTGTAAGTTTTTGAGGTTCGTTCTTGTATTTGAAGTGAGATGTTCTTGTCAACAGCGCATGTGTTGACAGGAACAGAAGGAAAGCAATATTCCAGAGCAGAACATGGTGTAGACTCATGTCGCACAGTGCAAGATACCGTCTGTCTGCTACAGGAAAACAAGTTTCAACTCATACGTCACATATTGATATTCTCGTAACCCAAGAAGGAACCTGTGTTTTGAAGTTAATGAATTTTTAACTTTTCCTTTTCTCATTTACATTTGTAAACAGATTCGCCATTTTTAAAGTTCTTTACATCCGCATCCAAAAAGTTTGTGCTTGTGTGAATGCTAGCATTACGTTAAAGAGCCACTCCGTGGACTGTCAGGAGTCATATATGCCAAATTTCATCAGAACGAGAAGTATTGACAGTTGCCGGAAATTATCATTCTAAAGCTTATCGGCAGTGACAACATGAAGATATAAAGTCACGATTTAATCGAAAACCGGGCAATGGTGTGCGCCAATCACTCAAACGTGATTTTGGAAACTTATCTTGAGCAGTCATAACATTATATAACTAGTTTCAATGTAACTTACCAGTGAGAAATCGGCATCCGCGAATATAAACTGAACGCCAAAAGAAATGTTACACCTCTTTGAATTTGAATATCATAAAAAGTTACGTGTTTAGAGGAATTTGCTTTGTTGTGTTGTAACACTCCATCATAAACTTTTTATGATATTCAAATTCAATGAGGTGTAACATTTCTTTTGGCGTTCAGTTTATATGACCGTTTTAAAATTTTAATTGGAAACTAGTAATTATACTTTTTTTTCCACATTGGGAACGAATATATGAACTATTTTAAATTTATATAATAAATTATGCCATTTACGTTCGTATCAAAGCAAAACATTAATGATGAAAATCACGGAGTGGCTCTGTGAATGTAGAATTTCTCATAGTGACACGATTCAACGTGTGTAAGTGTATAGCAAGTCTCGTTGTCTCAGGTTAGAACCTAAGACTCGTACGTAAGTACGTTTCTGATTTGAGTCGTGTCAAATGGCCTTGTCTATGACCTTTCACCCCTCATAAGTTCATACCATAAGAGGTCCGCAAATGAAACAAAGGCTTACTAGCCTCCATCTTCCTACGCAAAGCCTAAAAACCCAGTTTCCGCCAGTTTATGCCTTGCTGCCGACCCTTGGGTTTTCTGTGCTTGCTCTCTAGCTTAATTATCAGAGAAAGCAATAGTCCAATCAGCAAGTAACTTGAGGTTGCTAACAATCGCCTGTAGGGGCGCTGATATCATCACAGAAAACACAAGGGTCGACAGAAAGGTATATAACTGACAGTTCGGAAACTGGCGTTTTAGGCTTTGCGTAGAAAGATGACTAACCTCGTGTGGTATTGGTTTTACACTGCATAATACAAGTAATAAGGGACGTTTTTCTCCTAGTGAGTAGGCGGCGGTATTTAAAGAGAAACTTGATTTGAATTTTTTTTCTCGTTATGTGAACACTAACTTCCTTACAACTAATCTTAAAAACTAAAAAAACAGCGCAAAACTCATCGTGTAATAATTTATTGTTTGCGCAGCCAGTTTTAAAAAGTTAAACTTTTGAGTGTCAAACAGGTTATAACCATCTATATTTGAATATCTCATTTGCATTCTGACTCTTAAATTACAAACTACAATCAAATGCAATAACAGATGACAGCAAAAACAACTAGCAAACTTCTAGCAAAGCAAAGCCCAACCAATCCCATATTAGTGAGGCGTCACTCATGTGAGATCATAAACACAGAAAATTAAGTATTTGATTCTGGGTTCTAACTGCAGATTTATTATTAAACACAATAAATATCTAGACTAACCCCAGCTTTTTCAAAATGATATTATTGAAAAAACATGTGAACTATATGAGTTTAATCACTGCACAACATTCCCTTGATAAAGTAGCCCTTCGTTTACATGACCTAGTTTGCCCAATCAGAAAACATTACTTGTGTAAACGGCAAAAACGTTGGTTATACTTTATAAACAATTCTCAAACTGCCAGCTTAAAACACATGACCTATGTCTATTCGCAATATAGCATACAACCTGGTTCCCGGGCCCTGTTCCGCTTGCGCCTATATTAGCGCAAGCGGAACAGAGCCCGGGAACCAGGTTGTATAGCATATCGCTAAAGCTTGACTTCATATTGACGGAGCTAAGTCCATGTGACCTATACATTAATATTTGTATAACTCCGCCCATTGCGTTTCTGTTTGTAATATTTAAAATTCCTGATAAAACCAAGGTTTAAGTTTAAAAGTTCATGGTAAACTGTTTCGTAACTGCATCCAATAAGCTACCAACTACCGTTTTGTCTTCCAGCACAAACCCGTAAACATACACATTGTGAATTCTTTTCTTACATATTCCAATTTTCATATTCAAAATTCAAAAGGTTAGTTGGTAACTGAATATAAAAACACATTCCGTTAGGATATATCGTAAAGGATGATATGTAATATGATATCTGTATATACGTACGGGAATATTTTTGCGAAGAAATTGTACATAATATCTGTGCTTTGAATTCATGCCATAGTTTAAACTTGTTAAAGTTGGAATGTGTTTATTGTTTTGAAATAAATATGAGATGTGATTGAAAAGAAATACTGAGGCAGGTCTTTAAATTCCCAAAATGTTCGTTTTTTGTACGGGTTGGAATTTGAACCGCATATTTCAATATTCAGCAAATAGTTTGAATGTTTGTAATAAACAGTAGGTCGAGGAAAAGCTTCTATTCGTTTTTAGATTTTTCCCACTTATTGCACCACGTAAACCCCATTTTTTGCATTAAAAATATGTATTCAATTTATATTTTTAACAGAATTAACAAAAATTAATAAACTGACGCCTTTACATGACAGATGCATGCACAAACTATTGAGGACGAACAGTTCCACTTCTCATTGTTATTTCATGTTTGTGCGTCAAATTGTCAAAACTAAAGCAGCCAAAATATAAAATCATGATAAAATAGCATTACGGATGGAATGATGACCTCTGACTGAGTGAATATCTCTGATAACCATCGAGCCATCAGCGAGAAAGGTTATCAAAGATATTCGCAAAGGCAAGGTAATTGGTTCATAGTGCTATCCTTTCATGATGATGCTTTAGTATCAATTATAATTATCAAACATAATATAAGTTATACCATTCAGAGGCGGGGTCCATGGGGAGATATCAGCCTCGAAGTTGGTGTTATGGGACGAGCCGAAGGCGAGTTGCATAACACCAAAGAGAGGCTGATATCTCCCCATGGACCCCGCCTTTGAATGGTAAAACGAATTTATCTTACCGATTGTTTAAACAAAACGCATATAATATGAAGAAAAAGAAAAGCGTTAACTGCGTAAATCCTTTGACTATGGTTTGTTCAAAGCTATATATCGGTTGATCAAAAGAAACCAGTTTGATCATGTGTTCGAGGTAACATACATTGTACATTTCAAGACGCTCAATCTGCACGCTTTTTTCATGTTTTGTATGTGCCGGGGTACAAATATTTTATCACCCCGCTCAAGAGGGTGATATCAGTATTTATCCAGAGTCACGTGGACATAAGATAGGTTACAAAAGATAGGTAAGATAACTTTATTTATGGTCTGCATGCTCATAAAACACGCATCTCACGTGCAGATTGAGAGTGTCCTGACTACGTTGTCAGACAATTCTTAACCAGTAACTTATACTATCTGTGTTGAGCGAGTCCTAAAAAACTAACATTTTCCATCTTGAACTAAACTGAAATATGTCAAAAACAATTTGTCACGGAAAATCAGTCAATAAAATGCATTAGTCTGTCACAAGCAAATTTACGTGAGGTTGCGGGGATGTTGGTCACTCCAGCGTGAGATGCAGGGAACTCATGAATTTCATGTTGCAAACCATCGAAAGCACATGGTTTCCAGGTGTGTCCTGCTTCAAACAAAATTATGTCTGTGTTTCAAGTTCATTCTCTCCCTATAGCAGATCGAGCCTCTGTTCTTGTTCGTCGAGTTTGTGTGTTAAAATGGGAGATGTCCGATTGGTGGCAATCAAATTTAGTTGTGCAATCAGTGACGCTGTTCTAAAATCATCGTTTTGGCTACTGTATCATGGTAAAGGCATTGTAAACTAACCAACCTTTCCGTGCGAGACGTGTTGTTTGCTAAACAATTCAAATAGATTGTGATTCATTTTTTCCGCCAGGGGAAACTGCCGGAACTTACAGATTTGTCTAAAAAGAACAGAGACTCAATCAACATTTTATGACTTGATCGGCCTCTACGGGGAGAGAATGTTCCAAGGTATTCTCAAGACAAATTTAAGTTGGGTTGCATCGCAAAGTATATTCAATCATTAGTGGTCCTTACAATTTTGTGAATTAGACTGTACAATTAATGAATTTCTTCGGCAACAATGGACAATATTTTGATAACAATTTCTTTAAACTTTGAGAAATCCTTTCGAGATGTGTTTACATATCGAACCGAGGCAACTGTTCACGTTGTGTCGTCCTAGTTTGCTCTCTGATAACCTAACCATGGCAGTTATCTGATAACCTAACCATGGCAGTTATCTGATAACCAAACCATGGCAGTTATCTGATAACCTAACCATGGCAGTTATCTGATAACCAAACCGTGGCAGTTATCTGATAACCAAACCGTGGCAGTTATCTGATAACCAAACCATGGCAGTTATCTGATAACCTAACCATGGCAGTTATCTGATAACCAAACCATTGAATGGTTATCCAGCAAAATGACCTAGATCCCAACATTGATAACCACACCACCTGGTGTATAGTGTAAAATACAGGTAACCGAAGCAGTAGTACTTATAATTCGTCATGTCAAATTACATGTATCAATCAAACCTCTAAGATAATGCAAAGACAAATGATAATGACTCTGTTAATATCACGAGGACTCGAGCTAAACTCACACTCAACCCTCACTGTAACCAAATCCTTCAGTAAGTAAGTAAGTAAACCTAGCCTCAATAATACTCACTGCACTCCCGATATTGAGTCTAGCGAGTTACAGTAAGAGGTTGTGTCAACTGACCTTTGACTCTCCAACGTTATACCTGCAAAGTCAGGCTATTGCTGCGTGGTAAGCAATTGGTCAATTTGATAAGTCGGCTGACGCGAGCCGTTACTACATTTCACTAGACTCAATATCGGGAGAGCATCAAGTATTATTGAGACTAGGCTTACTTAGACTGCAAGTTTCCTGCCAGTGACATCAAAGGCTTTTACCAGGACATGAGTCAAACCGTATAAGGTAAACCAGGGTGAGATAGCGCAGTCGGCTACAGGGGACAATTTCGAAGTGCAGCGAGAGAAATGAAGTCGCCTGGTTTACAGGATGCACGCAGTAAGGTTGGGGAGTGCTACACTGAAATTCATGATTCGCATTAGCCGATGTTGCAGGTTTCCCCACAATGCATAGCCACAATGGTGTTGCAGGCTTTCTCCCTGCAATATTATTTGCAGCCGTGTTGTAAGTAAAATACTCTTGAAAACAGGGTTAAACCCCATATCACAAGATGTAAACAAGTAAAACAAACATGTTATGTTGAAAGTTTATTTTTGATATTTATATTGTCAGATAACAAGTAATTGTTTATTTGGGCTATTAAATCTGTAATGTAAAAAAAAAACATTTTATCTGATTTCATAGATTTTTGTCTTGTACATCAAAACTGACATCAGGCATAACAAATCCCAAATAAGTATAAAAGGCACTGAAGAAAACCAATATTTCGTCAAACAAAATGAAAATTAATATCAATGATATAGTTAATCACAGGAAATTGAGAATAAACAAATATAATGTTAAAACAATCAATAACAAAGTCAAAATACGAGGCAGATCAAATATGTCCTCCTCATTATACAATTGTATACGGGCGAGAATATTTTTGATATGCATCGTATTTTGACTTGATTATTAACTTGATTACTGATCGTCTTAACATTATAGTTGATTAAATTGTATATGGGGGAGGATATATTTGATATCCATCGTATTTTGTTTTGATTATTGATTGTTTTAACATTAAATGTGATTATCCTCAATTTGCTGTGCTTACATCTATGTTTTTTTATCTTAAATATGTATGAATATGCAAACAAAATAAGATGAGAGATAAATATTTATTGTTTGAAAATCTTTAAACAACAATTTAACATGAAAATATCAATCTTTCTGGGCAGATACTGCAGATGAATCATACAAATATTACAAGGATGGAAAACATATTTATAAATAATAATAATAATAATAATAATTTTTATCTTGATACACGTAAACAATCTAATTTTATTTATGAAACACATCTTTGAAATAAATTATTTTATCTTAAATATTTGTACAACATCCAAATATATACAAATTAATTGCACTTTTCGTTTGGAGTGTAAAAGTGTATGATACGGATATTTTCAAGTTAAATATAGACACACGTTCATACATATATAAACCATTTTCTGGAATATATCAATATGGAATGATTGAATAAACAAATAAATCTGTATCAAATATCAAAGCAATTGTTGAACACAGCCTAACTTTTGTCATGACTTTCCCTTCATTGGTTTGTAAAACTACATTCACATACTATTTGACATGCAGTAAATCTACCTTTTGCACTAGATCTTCTTAGCATGCCAAAGCAGCAACCTATCGAGTGACAGAAATATTATGCATAGAAAACATGGCAAATCGGTGGATTGATTGCTTCACTTTTACATGTAATGTCACATGGGTATGGCAGTGTATGAAATAAGCCTGAGAAGTTACCAGCCCAAAAGAATGATTTTACTTAATTTCATGGTCAAATTCAACAAAAACATTAAAAAGTTACCAGCCCAGACCAGAAGTTACCCGTTTCGGGCTGTCGGACGGGTCTTATTTCATACACTTGGTATGGCAAGGCAGAAATTGCATATTACACTTCGATGATTTGACTAAGTAAGGCACATGGCTCCTAGGTATAGAAGAAGAAGAAGAGTATTCCTTATTTGTCATAATCTGTATAAAAATATCGCAGTATAAAAAGCTGTAAAAACTCAGCACCCAGCCAAAAGGCTTAAAAGCACAGGGGTTTGAATCTCAGAGTGGACCATATAATAAAACATAACATTTCAAAACCTGGACTTTTGCACTCGTATACTGTTTCCATTTGTTGAGATAAATATGGGCGGCCATCGAGGCAAAAAATACAACAAAACGAAACGAACGGTCAAACTGGGATAAACATTGTTTCGCACGGTAAGGTCAAACTGGAAAGATGGACGCTAGGGGCGCTAGTGTCGGATGCTATTTTTAAACTGCTTTGGTGGGGGTACGAGAAGGGGAGGAGAATGTATGTAGATTGATTCGTACCCAAAACGAACTCGTCCCAACTGAGAAATTCGTACAAAAACCGAACTCGTACCCACATTTACAATAATGGTTTAATGTCAAATTGCATTGACGTCATCAATATGCATTTTGCACAATTTAACAATGCAAATATATACAGGCCTGTGCTAATTATAGTCGGACGGCGAAATATTTTTTCCATTGAGTATCATGTTAAATCAGTGTAGTAAAATTAATTTTCATGAAAAAAGTACTTGTTCGATCCTGGGAATTATTTGCAGGTTGAATTGAAATCATCCAGCTTGAAGTTCATAATTACTGTTTTATTATATGATGAAAATGTTAATGTAATGTCACCAATTTTAACCATGTATGTACATAAATGGGAAACGTTTTACATACATAGGTAAATCAGTATATGTTAAATTATATAGTAAATGATTGTTTTCTATAAAAAATAAATAAACATGCTGCCCTTAACAATGAATCCATAAACACATATCTGAAACACAGAACAATCAAAGGGGTGAAACCGTCACATTGTGGATGTACTCGGTTCACTTCATAAGGAGGCTAGCCTTGAGGGAAATTGATCGCAACCGAGTTTTGTATCTACTAAATTATTGTTTTTGAGCATCAGTCATCATTATGTATATTATTTTAAAATACTAAAATATATTTCACGTTTCGTCCCGCATGAAATCATCTGTGTCGCTCTACTTTCCAGCTAAAAAACTGCAGGCATGATCAATTTTTAATTGCATAAATATTATCAATGAAAAACTGTTTTTGTTATTGATATTATATAAGTTTGTCAGGTGATACTACTTGGCATCAAAACTAATGTGATATGACGAATCCAACGTCCGATTGTGGTACGAATCTACTGAAATTTGTGGGTACGAGTTGGTGTCGGGTACGAATTTACCGCAACCAAGGAGAAGAAACAAAGCGCCCATAAAATGTCCAACAGGCTCTTAGGCTTTTCATTTCCATCATTCATGATTTGTCGATTTGTCACATCTTTTCAACACTTGAAACAGAACGGTGGTGGAAATGACTCGAGCTTCAATTTTGTTTTGAAATATGTTTTGACTTTGTTTGATGTTTCGTTCTGTGATTCCTGAATATCAAAAACCTTACAAGCAATACTTTATCCTCAACCCGTTGATAATGAAAAATTGTAAACTATGACGAATTTGAAATATTTCCTCTTCAGAAATCTACACTAAATACAAATACACGAGGTTGACAAAGATGTAAACGTGGATGAAGAGCGTATGATGAGAAAATGCCATGGATATTGATATTATTTAATATATGATATTATTTCCGTAGTGGATCAAAGGTTACATACATCATAATATTTGAATAGTTGTTGAAGCGTCATAAATGGCTTATAAATATAGTTAAAAGTTTCTAAAAGTCGACATGCATGTCACATATATATATTTAAATTGAAAATGAAAGCGTTATTCAATGATGAAATCAACCGAATATTTCAACATGATAGCATTTAGGGAGCCAACCGAAGGTGGTTGGAGTTGATTGACCCACATGATTAGTTGAGATAAGAAATCTAATTTCATTTTCATTTTACTGAAGTACGAATCACATTCAGCCACCTCTGGTCATCGCGATTAAAGAACTTATACATATTTATCATATGTAAGAACACATATACAAACAGGGTTTTTTTTGCGTTTAAGTGAAAGTGTATGTTTAAAAGTGTATATATTAATATTAATATACCATATCAGATATATCACTAACAATGATCTATCTACACAAATGCATACAGAGCTTTAATATTAAAATGAGAAAAACAATAAAGGTTATTGTTTTAGATTTATAAATGTATATATAATAAGATAGCACATACCGTTCAGTACATAGTTTGTCTTAATTTTGTGGGCTGTGCTGGATAAACGCTACGATAAACATTAATTTGTAATTTTTACTCCTAATTTACCTTTTATTTATGTTGATCTTACATCTATATCATTTGTATGTACCGATTATGATTTAATCTCTCGTGACCCTATTTTGGCGATTCGTTGTATGTTTATTTTTAATGCGTATTTGTTTGCTATTATATCGTATTAAATGCGAAGTGAGACTATAATAAACAATCTGTCTGTCTGTATATGTCTGTGACGCTATTACAAAGAGTACATATCACATAACCCGTAATCAGTAAACCTTAAAATGTCTTTTGTAGGCATTTTTTTCGAAATTTCCTCTGAAAGGAAGATACCAAATTTGAACAAAATACAGACATTTAATGAGTTCTAGTGTTTAGTATATTAATTAACTCATCAACCATTCCCAATAAGAATGCATTTAAGGTCGTTTAAAAATGTTTAATACTTTCTGAGATTAATGTTTAGAAAATCATTATGAAAGTTAATAAAAACGGTACAATAGAGTATTTCTTTTTCATTTCCAAAACGTAGTTGTTTCCTACAATATATCAACCAACACTTTGGGATGGATATCACTTTTATTTATAAAATACGCTCTAGACAAAGAACGATCAAGCCTGTATGATATAATATAACTTTTCAATAAAACCCATTTGATAACACAGCGCTAACATTACTGTTTAGCAAAAGAAAAAAATCGAAAACCGGAAGAAAGCGATGAAAAGGTTATCACAAAACACTATCAGTGAAGTTCAAAAAGGTTTCATGTATATACATAATGCACTCGACTGGTAACATGTTAGTTATCCCAACACTAATAGCTTTTGAAAAAGCCCCCGATTCAGTAGAATGGAAATTCATCAACGACTGTCTTACTGTTTTGTCTCTTCAGATAATAAGATTGAAACTTTTTATGAAGGGATTTGCACCTAACATTTTTCAAAATAACAAGGGTTTGTAGACATGGTTATCCTCTGTCAACTTGTACCTTTCTTAAATGTGCAGACGTACTTGCTAAAATACTTTTTTAAGGACCAATTTAAAAAAAACCCAAAAAGGTATTAACAATGATAGATCTTGAATACCTTCTCACACAAAATGCTGCCGTTACTGCTATTTTCCCTAATCATAGTAGAAATCAGACTAAAGCTTAATTAGATCCAAGCTAGCCCATGCGAGTCCTCACTTATCAATATCAAGTCATTTATTCTTATCAGCAGTTCATCTTAAAACAACGCCGGACCTGGTATGCGGTGCCAGTATGGAATCTGTAGGAAGCACGAGTGAGGGGTGCCAGCTGGGGTCAAGTCAAACTTAGCTACCGGCACCAAATGTGGTATTCTAGGAAAGTCCTCTCTCTTTCAAAATCTGGCGGTACATCTTAAATACGATAACAGCCTCAACAAGTCTACAAGTAGACTCGAGAGTTTTGTATTTTAAGGGAACAACTCAGCCTCCTATTCAATTTTTGTAATTCTATTTTCACATTCGAAGTTCTAATCTGTCATTCTGTAATCCTGTCATTTACTTAAAATAGAAGCCTAGGCACGTCTATATGTAGACTTAAAGGCTTGAGAGAGATTAAACATTTTCCTATGTACAAGTATAAGTGAAATATTTTACACACACAACAACATGAATAGAGTATAAAAGTAATAACAGACATATTCAGTAGGTATCAAATTATTACCAATGTTGATAATATGAAGTTAAGAAGCATATAGGCCTATAGGTATTATATAGAAGAAACCTTTGTCTCATTTTCATGTTTTTTATGGACCACTTTATAAGAAAGAAAGTCTAGACCTCACTCAGAACCTCAGATTTCCTCATGAACTTAAGTCGGTTGTCAGCAATAGCAATTAGTCTACCGACAAGACTTTAGTTACATCATTTTTTTGTCCTCTAGAAGAGCAAGTCTAGATCTACAATGAAATAACCATTTGTCAGAGGCTGAATAAAATAATAAATTTTTAGAGGATATTTGTGTTTTCTTGACAAATACCATGTTTATCTCATCGAGTGAGGAAGAAAGCTTATATTTTCACGAGTGGCGCAGCCACGAGTGTAAATGTTTAACTTTTCTGCCTCACGAGATGAGATAAACATGGTATTTGTCAAGAAAACGCAAATTTTCTATTTATTGTATGATTTAATCACTGTATTTTTAACAAAATTGAAGCGTATTTACGATGAGTCGGCTCCAAAGAGAGCCCGTCGCCAAAGCAACAATGATGACGTCATGAGCGTGTCATTGCGTCAGAGCATTGTTCGATGACGTCAGGTCATTGTTGTTAGTGACTGATAACACGGTTTATTGTCATTCATAGATCTCGGTATTTCATCGCCAATCATATAATAAATGCAATTATTTTTTCAAAGACTGAATATCATATTTATATATTAATCTTTATTACCCTTAAGATAAATTTATCGAATTCTGATAAGTCAATAGCCAAAGCATATCGTGAGGTAGAAAAGTTCAATATTTTCACTCGTGGCTGCGCCACTCGTGAAAATATCAACTTTCTACCTCGCTCGATGAGATAAACATGGTATTTGTCAAGAATTGACAGATATTCTATTTATTATATGATTAAATCCTTCTAATTACGTCAAAAAAGGCCAATTTCATGTTGAGCGGCCACTTGGAAGAGCCCGTCACCGCGGTAACAGTGTGACGTCATATGAGAATTCATGACGTCAGACCATTGTTACATGACGTCAAAGTCTTGAACCTGACGTCACTCGAGTGGTGATAAAGTTTATCACCACTCAGTAGAGTGACGATAAAGGTTATCACCACTGTAGCCAGATAGAGGGTTTATTTCACTGATAGAACAGAGTATCTGACCCTTAATCATAAAATAAATAGAGAATCTCACCCAAGTGTCTTCTGATATCAAATATATCAACACAAGTTGATAAAAGTATCAAATATCCGAGGCTTGCCGAGGATATTTTACTTTTATCAACGAGTGTTGATATATTTGATATCAGAAGACACGAGGGTGAGATTCTTTTTATCATCCAAATCATTTTTTATCACATTTACATGAAAAATGTACATCTTTGAACACTGCATAGCCCTCCAACTCCTATGTAATAGCATTGTGACGTCATGATGTTAATGACGTCATAGCATTGTGACGCTGTTGTGTTTATGACGTCATAGCATTGTGACGTCATTACTGATGATGTAAAACCTTTGTGATGTCATGTATTTTCTGATTACAGGGAATTGTTCAAAATCTACTGTCAAAGTGATATCTCCTAGGAGATATCGCTTGATCTTTCACAAGCGATATCTCCTGTGGAACACAGTTTTGGATGATAAATCTTTTTATCGATTGTCCTATTATTGACTTTTACTTTCCTGAGATATTAAAACTCAGACTCACATTTACATAAATAGTGTAAAGTTAAAAAACAATTTGAAACTGTTTTTATGATATAAAGATTAATCATTAATGTATTCAGAAGGCTTCCTTTGAAATTAAATAAACATGTCCTTTCCCAGTACCCCGATTTGACCGTGGTTTAGAATAGTGTAAGAACCAAATTTTGACGAGTTATTGTTGTTAGTTTTAGAAGGATTAGTCCCACGATGCTTATCAGTGTTTTGGTAGCCCAGACCTCCCTTGTCCCCCTCACTGAACTGTGACACCCTCATAAAGTTATCTCTAATGTGTTTGTAGCGATACAGTTCAAATTGTTAAGATAGTTCCAGCTCGTTCTGTAAATTGACTTCGGCCTTTTCCGGTTAACTGTTAAATTGTCCTGTCACTTTTCTGAACTGTCTAAGTAAAAGAACTGCCCAGCTAAGATATGAAGCCTGATAAGCATAGTGGTTAAATAGCAAGTGTGAAAAAGCTGTATCAGAGTCAAGTAAGATTTAGCCAGAGTAAGAGTTTAGTAAGATTTAGCCAGAGTAAGAGTTTAGTAAGATTTAGCCAGAGTAAGAGTTTAGTAAGATTTAGCCAGAGTAAGAGTTTAGTAAGATTTAGCCAGAGTAAGAGTTTAGTAAGATTTAGCCAGAGTAGGACTGTATAGTAAGAGTTAGTAAGAAGTTGTAAGAAGTAAGAAGATCTATGGTTTTTCAACCAAACTTAGTTGTAGCAAACTTAGTTGTGTCAAACTTAAGTACATATATCAATTCAAGTATCGATGAGCAATATATTTTATATAGGCGGCTTTTTTCTATAGATGGTCCATAAATCTTAAAAACATGATACGAAAATGATATTTCTTGGTGAACGTATTTCTTGAAAGTTACGTTATGGCCACGCATTGAATGATATCGGTCTTCAATTATATTCAAATTGCACCTTTGCTTGATTCAGCGTTCTCTTTTGGTCCGATATATCTACCTGTTCCGACTAGCAAATTATAAGATTGGATTTTATATGTCCCAACATTGTAAGGCGGAATGGACTTTGTTGTCTAAACATGGCTAAAACATTCTTAAATAAGACATTAATTATAAATGGATGGCAAAGTCCCCAAATCTTTAAAAAAACACAATTTTATTTACGTTTTTACACATATTCCTTAAAAACTTCACTTCTTTTACCATACTTTTTTAATTAACTATCAATGATATTACACTAATACAACCTATACATGTACGGCCTACACTATACGATTCGACAACTGGGCCAATACAGGTACAGTAAGCGGGGCCAATAAGGGCAAAACTGGGCCATTACATCAGACCTCGGACCTGTAACTGAACCAATACGGGCAAAATTTATTTATAACATTATAATCTCTCTGTATAAAATCAATGACTTAAATGAACAATGGACTTCTTTGATTTCTGTCAAGGATGTGTAAATATTGTAAATAACCGCACAATAAATTTACTTAATCGACTCAAATGGATATGTGAACAAACACTTGTATCATTCTTTGAAATCATGTAGGGCTATATCTTTTGTTACAAATGTATAACACAATATTACAAAACACGTACATTATCAGCAAATGTTAAATAAATAAATAAAACACAGTATTCCAATGTTTATTTGGCACATTTTATTATGGTATGTGTGTTCAAGTGTCAATCTTGGGCCGTCAACCATAAACATTGTTTTGTATTCTTTCAGTGTTTGGAATTTTCTGCTTCGGGACGACACTATTGTCATCAGTGTATCCACTTATGTTTTGACAAGACTTCTGTGCATTTTCCATAATTCATTCCAATGATGGAGATGGAAGTCTTAACTTTTTTAGTATGGAATATTTCTCAGCAAGACGCAACGTGTGCCAACAGATCTTGGATTTGTGTAACAAAATTATAACGATTAACATTTACTTTTCAACAAAAAGGTATTTATCAACGCCTGCGAAAACTCAGGCGAACACATAGCAAATTGATTAGTGCACACATGTATACATTTACATATGAGTAATAGTGCACACATGTGTAAGAGATTTGCATGCGAGCAAAGCGTCATGCAAAACACATTAATATTATCCATCATTTGATTCTCGTTTTATCTTTTGATAGTTCTATGTTGATCTGGATTCTAGCTAATACATTATTTTGGTAACGTTTCCCTTTGGCGGTAAATAACACAATAAATCAAACTGGAACGTGATTATACACGTAATTACATATGTTTCCCCCTTCTTTTGTCATTTGTATTTGTAAATTAAACTTTCTGAATGAACAGCTAGACTGTACAAGATACAAAATACAAAGATACAAAGTTTATTGCATATACATTCCATGAAGAAACAGATGCAAATACTAACACATAGATAACAACAATTAAATGACATGATAAAAATGACACAATTAATAAAGCTACATACTAAATAGCATGATAACACAATAGCTACACATAGATCAAATGAAAACAACTGATTGAAAAAAATATGGCTATAATCTAAATTGGTAAAGGAAATGACAAATTATATTAATATAATCAGGATCATCATTCCTAAGTATAAAATGGAAAAGTTCATCATCCGTAATTTTCAGGCTTTTCAAACTATCGAGCAATAGCTCTCGCTGATGAAAATGTTTTTTACAATATAATATATAATGTCTTTCATCCTCTAATATTTTACAAGTATCACATAGGCTACTCTATCATTTACTGGGGTTGGTGGTTTAGTATGTCTGCCGGTTTCAATTCTAAGGTGATGGTTACTCAATCTGAGTTTAGATAAATGGATCCTGTATTTTCTTATTTTACAAACAGTTAAGTATGGCTCTAAGTTTATATTATTCTTAATTAGTCTATATGTTCTAAGCTTACTTTTACCATGTTGATTAATTTTGTCTGCAGTAGATTCATTGAATAGTTTATTAAACTTAACGGTGAGTTTTTGCTTTAATTTATCACTGCTGATGTCAACAGAATCTATGTCATAGTGTTTGAGACACAGATTAAACTGGTGAAGCCAGCCAATCTTTTTCGAAGCCAGCTGAGAATTTTCGGCAAGAGCATGTTTCAAAATATGGTTGTTAGATGATTTAATATGTTTATAGAAATTGAACATTTTAGTAATAACAGTATATATCATGGGAAATATACCAAGTTCTGCCCTGCTGCCCCAATTTGAAGCTTTCTTTGTCACACCTAGAATTGATTTACAAAATTGTAACTGAACTCTCTCTGGAATAAATGTGTCGACATTTTTAAGAAAAATAGATTCAGCCCCCCAAATTTCACAATTGTATAAAACTATAGGCTCAATAAGAGTTTTAAATAACTTACATGCTAGCGCCACTGGAATATCATATTGAAATAGGTTTGTTCGCAAATTATGGAAAGCACCCATACCTTTTTTAAGGAGATATTTAGCTGAATTTTTAAGTCTACCATTTGAGTGAAACATAATACCCAGATAGTTATATTTATCACTAACAGATATCACTTGCTTTTGGATGTACCATTTATATTTCTGTTGGGATATACCATTACTACCAAAGACAACTACATTTGTTTTGTCAATATTTACATCTAGAAAGTTCTGAGAACAGAATTCGGACAGAGTGTCTAAAAGTTCTTGTAATTTTGCTGGACTTTTAGCAAAAACAACTAAGTCATCCGCAAATAGTAAATGGCATATATCAAAACCATTGAGAGTTACAGAATTATCATAGTTGAAAAATGAAGATATATCATTAATAAATACATTAAAAAGCGTTGGTGAAAGAATACAACCTTGTCTTACACCAATATTTGAATGGAAAGATTCAGAGATGCCATCATTTGTCTTAACTTTGTAGGATACTTGGGAATAAAGAGATGATATTACACTTAGTATATTGCCTGAGATGCCATTGGCATGTAGTTTAGAAATGAGAATTGGTCTTCTTACTGAATCCAATGCTTTTTTAAAGTCAATGAAGCAGGTGTAGAGTTTCTTCTTTTTACTTTTTGAAGCGTCAATTAGTGTTTTCAGGATAAATATATTGTCGGATGTACGGTGATCTTTTTTGAATCCGCTTTGGCAAGTATCGTTTAGTTTATTTATAGACATATGATGATTTATTCTTTCATTTTATATTTTACAAAATAATTTACCTATTGATCCACTTATTGCAATACCTCTGTAGTTGTTGGAAACAGTTTTATCACCTTTCTTGTGGAGGGGGGTTATGATAGAGGATGACCACGCAGCAGGAAAATGACCAGAAGATAATAAGTCATTAAATAGTTTTATAAGTTGGTCAATTATATTGGGTAAAATAGCCTTGAGTAGCTCGGTACTAATATTATCCTCACCCGGAGATTTATTCAATTTCATTTGGGAGACGCATTTATAAATTTCCTTAGCAGTTATTGTATCGAGGGCTCTTCCTGATCTCTTCCACTGACCCCCATTGAGATCCCAGTCCCTCGTACTCCAAAATAGCCTAGGTTCCCTGGGTTAAACATTCCAGATGGAGGTTAGATGTCACCAACTTCTGCATTTACTCAAGTTAAGCTAATTGAGCATGAAATGAAAACAAACAGTCGAGGAACCCTCTCGTAGACGCCTCTGCTTTGTACGTAGGCACATTTATTGGATCGATATCAAAATGGCTTGAGGTGTGTGTCACATTTAACAATAAAATACATAAATGCTTTGTGTTAACGGTAAACCTCAACTGCTTCAAGATAATTACATAATACTTTTCCACTAATACAATTTCTTTTACATGCTTGATATGCACACTGAGTCAATTTGCTGAAGCTATAATCTGTCTGAGAGTATGGCTTTTATGACAAAAGGAATGACGATGGGACCCGATAATAGGATTCCTTAGAAGTTGTTATATTTTTCATTGTTCTCAAATGTTATTTAGATTTGTACCGTTAGTTTTGAAAAGCACAACAACATGGCTGTCAAGACAACAATGTAAATCCAGCATAGATCTAGGTTTTCCTACCAGATAAAACAACTTTATTATCAGTTTATCTATTCTAGCAATGACAATCTTTATTAATGATATACTTTTTCAGTTCAGGCCTATTCCAAGTGAATGGAGGTCTGGCCCTCCAACTATTTATATGAAAAAGGGATATATATGTAATACAGCTAGAGGATACATTGGCCTGTTTAGGTCAAAGAGCTTGTATAAATTGTTTGATAAAAAAACCCATTGAATAAAGGCCATAACGTTCCTGTCCAAATTTCACCGACCTGCCACCACCAACTTACACAATGGAAATACACACTTTATAATAGCTTAAGAATCAAGAAAAAGGTTAAAAAGAACGAAATAATGATAACATTTATATAACAGCTTTGAAATAAATTGAAAGATAAGCCTATGCAATGCTATTGTTGCGGTGAAACCTGCGAGTATCGACTGGAACAATGTGTGATACTGCAATAAAATTCAGTGTAGCATTGCACACAAACCTTACTGCGTGGGAACATGTTGATGCTCAATGTTGATGGCCCATTAAACAAACTTTACGGACATTGAGAGATAATATGTTAGTAACGGTTACGGACATGATGACAGCTACTTCAAAAGAGTAGAAAACGTGCTATAAATTTTAAAACATAAACACTGATATTAATTTTGTATTCATCTTTTATTCGTTTTAATTTTTAAATGTATGTGTTGTTAATAAACAAGCAGATACCAAGTATAAATATTTCAAATATCGATCAAGTTAGATCTCTCAGACAAAGGTTAATATATTCATTAGATTGCTATTGCTTTAACTGTTTGCTGTACCCACTTAATTATATAACAGAGTTCAAAAGAATTATATTAAGATTCAGCAAACAGTAGCAAAAGCTTTGGATACATTAACTGCCTGTATTACAGACCTATTTCAGAGTTCAAATGCTGAACTTGTAGCGTTTGTCTGATAATCATTGAAAGAAATGTAAAAAGATAATGAGGAAAAACGTTTTAAAGGACACGCCATGACGAAAAAGCTAAAGTAACTCAGCATTTCTTGTACGTATACGTATGAATCCTCAAAACAACTGTGAGGAAAGAGAGACAAATGAGACCTCCGTGCATCAAGGATTAAGGCTCTTTAAAATGATAGCTGCTTAAATAAGAACATTCGATTTTATGGATGCTGTAATTTATGAAGCTTGATGAAATATATATTTTTTTTTAAATTACAAATAGTCCCACACGATGCTTATCAGTGATTTTGATTTTGTAGCCAAGATCTTCCTTGCCACCCCCCCCCCCCCCCCCCCCCCCCTTTGATTTGTGACACCCCATAAAGTCCATTTCCACTAAGTCCCTAACTGATGAGATTTTTTCCAAGATAAGACCGGGTGTGAACTTCATGGATGACCGGCACTGGGCCATAACTGGCACATTCCCCAGAGTGGGTGCCAATTGTAATCCCTCTAACATTAACATAGGGTAGCTATACCCTAAAACACAACAGACTTCTTGCTCTAGTTAATGTATTTTTATATGACAAAAACACTTTAAATGCACATAATACATTTTTAAAAGATTGATTTATAAATAAACAAACAACCGAAGCGAAATCATTTACATATGTAAACTTTTACAACGTATATATATACAATATAAAAGGCTTGCGATAAAAACAACGATAAAACTGTACAAATTACTATGTAGTGTAATAATCCAAATCAAGTCAGATGTCTGCTGATAATCTGTGATTAATTTACATATTAAAGAATGATACTTACAAATGATATGTACACAAATCAAATCTTTTTAAAAAATGCTTCTTTTTCTTTGTCCACTGATAGCTCTTTGGTTTTAGAATATCAATCCAACCTTTTTACTGTATATCTGAGATCTATAATATACACGTTTTCAAATATGCTAGTATATGGTGTTGTGTAAACTCTGAATGTCCATGCAGTAGATGTACTTCTCTGGGTGTTTATGATACATATTAAACACTGTTGTGTAACATTCCAATTTTCGTCGATAATAAATACATATCTTAAGGTACTAAATCATAATTGTGTAGTTAACATATTTGTTCTGTGATATTTTTGTGTCAGTGAATGCACATATATGTACACAGAGAAAGAGAGAGAGAGAGCAGAGGAAGAAATGATAGGTCAAGATATCTGATAAGGAGTTGAAAGGCCACACTTAGTCTGTCTAACAGCCCCTGAAACAAAATATCTTTAAAGGGGCAGTAGCACGTTTTTAGGGGGAATATAAGGTGATGTCAGGAAAATTAAAATTAATGGTTCCAATTGAAAGACAATGTATTTAAACTAAATGAAGCAGTAATAATTCAAATATATAACGTAAAGTTTAGCCATGCGATTCCTTTTACTTACACAAAATGAATTAAAGGTGTTCACACAAAATGGCCGCCAGTTGATTCTATGTGAATCTTCAAACTTTGTCCTCTGACTATTGATGATTAGTTTGTGTAATGAGATTTTTGTCACTGTCAAAATTATACATTTAGCATTAACTTACAATTATCAGTGAAAATTTTAAAATATAAAATTATCAAAAAACGTGCTACTGCCCCTTTAAAGACCCACACAAGTCTATATTATTATAGCAAGTCTAGCTCACTGCAGTTTCAATGAACAGCTTCAGTGGGCTCCTTTCAATTTTAATAGTAGAAAACTGCATTTAATATGTATTTTCATTTCAGAGACTAAAATTTAGTCTAGGCCACACTATACTTTCTTGGACACTGTTTAGGTCTGGTATGTGTTGCTGTCTGGCTGTCCCAGGGTATAGAATAGTTGGTTTAAACATATTTTATTCACAAAGAATAGGATTGGGAACAAGTTGTCAAACTTAGAACACCCTCTCCTTGGTATTTACAATATTGAACATACATATGTTTATACACAAAGATGACAGATACTGGACAGTAAGGGACAAAAGAAAGACAATAACAAGAAGAGAACTGTATACACTTATACCGGTATTACTCAAATCGTTTGGTATCATGAATGAATGATTGAACTGATTTAAATACATGTACATTTTGAGAAAATGAAAGGTCTGCACTTCCCTCTAACAAAAGTTTAAGATCGATAAAAACATTTCAGTTACATGTGCGCTTCAGTGTTAACATGAAATTGTCTCTCTGGTTTTGATATAGGGGACATTCAAAAAAATAATGATAAGAGCTCTCGATATTACCACATGTGCACTTGGGGTCAGTATTCATTCCAATTTTGAATAAATCCAAATTTAATGACCTTACAGAATACCGTAATTTGGTATGCAAAATATTATATTATATAATATTATATATAGAATAGTTCCAGCTCGTTTTTCAAATTGACTTCGGCCTTTTCTTGTTTACTGTTTTATGGTTCTGTCACTTTCAGAATTGTCTAAACAAAACACCCCTCCAGATAAGATATGATGTTGGATACGCACTTGAATTCCAACTGAGAGGTCAGAATTTAACGACGGGGTTAAATCAACTGATATGCCAGTCATCTCGCTGACCTGATTGCTACTTTCTGTGATAGGCACTCGATTCAGATATCATAAGTCTCTTGAAAGTTTGGATACAATAATCAAAAATATATCTCGGATAACTGCTAAATGCTCATTACTCCCTAAATTGAAAGGACATCTATATATCTAACACAGTCTGAGTAAACCTAGCCTCAATAACACTTGCTATATACCTTCCAACGTTATATGTGCGAAAGCAGACTATTGCGACATGGGAAGCCGAGCCCTGATTAGTCAATTCGAAAGATGGATGACGCGACCCTCTACTACATTTTGCTAGACTCAATATCGGAGTGAAACGGATATAATTGAGGATAGGTTTACTTATACTGATCACAACATTCAATAAAAGGATCTGTTAAGTGCGCAAAATCCCGATTTTTCGGATTTTAAGAGGTTGGAACTTCCTTATTGAATTTCAAATATGAAACAGTTATCTTTTGTAGGTTATATGATACATATTGGATCAGTATTCGAACGTTTTCGTAAAAGTATTCGGAAAGCGTTAGTATAAATGAATATGACAGACATGTTTTCATTGTATCTCATGTGTGTCCGTGATTATTTTGTGTTAAAGGAACTGTCCTATCGGGAGGGGTATTTTCTGCTGAGGCGAAATTGATGGAGACATTTTAGTTTATACATATAATATCATTTGTACAAGGTCATATATATATTGTACAATTCATAAAATAATTTGTGAACATAAAATATCACTTATATGATGAGAACGAAAACGTAGCCTTAGACTGTAGTTAAAAACATCTTAACATAACAACCCCTCTTGAAAAGCAACCCTAGCTTCGTAGAGAACTATTGGCACAGCTATTATTCTGAGGCTCCTTTCTTATATTTGATTAACTAATCTTTAAGAGAATTATTATTTTTCAAAGACTGAATATAAGTCCAGACTTAATGAGTGTCACATATTCCCGCCTAGACAAAAACCCGACTTGCAATTTTGATAAAAGCCCAGACCTTTTTGTCGTATAGGAAAACAAAAAAAAGCCTAACACGCCAAATGAGTAACAGTATTGTTAGGAGATCAGATAAGATAAGATAAGATAACATATTTTATTGCCATTACATTCCACATTGAAACAGTGACAATATTCTAAAGCTACATGATATACATACAATAATAAACATATATGACAAATGGACATTGAGCAAATGTAATAATCAATAATGATACATTTTCTCAAGTGGTGTCATTATTGACAAATTTGTAAATATGGTAGCAGATGGTTTCCACTAATTCGGGTCTTCTATTCGATAAAATATATATAAACTGGTTGTGCTTATCAAGATTTATTAAATAATTGTCTATAGCGGCAATGTTACGGACAAGACAGTGACGTTCCTTGATGTATCTTGTGCATGACATAATATGGTGCATCTCAGATTTCAGATTTGTTTATTCAGTAGTTCAGACCTAAAGGCCTATAGTACAAGTACAGTTCATGAATTATGTGGTACAAGTGGCGGTGACATTTCTTACATTGAATACATGTTTTAAATAAATTGCAAGAGATTTAATGGAATCAATATTTTTCGAATTTAACAAATTATACAATATTTGTTTATCTCTTACGGGTAATGATACAAATGATTAATATCTGCTTCTCAAATGCATCTCATCCTCCAGTGTGTGACAAACTTTACACAATCGCTGGTCTAGAGGTATCGGTGGTCTATGTCTGCGTCCAGCCTCTATCATGGTCATATCTTATGGTCGCTTAAGCGTAGTTTAGTGAAATGCACTCGATGTAACTTTGTTGGGCAATTAAGATACGGTTCAAAGGTAACTTTAGTTTTAAATTGTCTATAGGTCCTAAGTTTATTCTTTGATGATTGACGAGGGGAGTCTTGTAAAGAGTTGATAAAATTTGTTTCGAAATGCGACTTTAACTTTTGTAAACTGTACGCAGATAATAGATCACCGAATGACATATTATTATGTTTTGATAAAGCCATGCAATGTTTAAGAGCATGTTGAAGCACAATGTTTTGAGTATTACACAGGTGGTCATGAAATGCAAATATGGATTTGATTACATTATATTGGATCGGGAGTAAACCTAGTTCAGTTCAGCCCTGCATGCCCAATTATGTGTTGATCGGGATACACCCAGGATACGTTTACAAAATTTCAATTGTAATTTTTCTGAACCAAAAGAGTCTAAATACTTGGAGGAGGTATATCCCATAACCCAGATTTCGCAATTATAAAGGAGTATCGGTTCAATGATAGCTCTAAATATCTTACAGCTTACAGCTGGTGACAAATCATTACCAAATAAGACAGATGAAAGAATGGTAGGCTCGTTGTCCCTTTTTCTGTAATGCTTCCAAACAGTGTTTGAATTTTCCATTTTGGTGGAGTATAATTCCCAGATATGTATACTTATCAGTGACAAGTACAGGCTGGTCGCTTATAGTCCATGGTTGCTCCTGCTTAGATTTGGTTGATGATCCAAACACCACAATGTTGGTTTTCTTCATATTGATATCAATATAATTATTTGTACAATAGTGGGTCAGATTATCAAGCAACATTTGCAGTTTAGTTGGTGAATCAGTTAATGAAACCAGGTCATCTGCAAATAGTAGATGACCAAGCATCAAACCATCCAAGCATAATCCATTTTTGGGTATGTCAAGATAAGACACGAGGTCATTAATGAAGAAGTTGAAAAGTGTAGGTGAAAGAATACAGCCATGACGCACATCTACATTTGACAGAAAGGGTTCAGACAATCCAGCTGATGTTTTTACTTTGTAGTGCACATTGGAATATAGAGATGATACCACGTCCAATATTTTCCCATTTATACCCTGTTTATACAATTTTGAGAGGAGCAATCCCCTATTTACAGAGTCAAAAGCCTTTTTAAAATCTATGAAACAGGTATAAAGTTTCTTTTTCTTGACTTTAAAACTGTCAATGATAGTTTTGATAGTGAATATGTTGTCTGAAGTACGAAAACCTTTTCTAAAACCAGACTGACAGGGATCAAAAGTTGAGTTTGATTCAAAGAATTTTATGATTCGATCATTGATAACTTTGCAAAATAACTTTCCCAGGCAGCTACTAATGGCAATTCCTTTGTAATTATTTGGATTTAGCTTATCTCCTTTCCGATATTTTTTTTACGAAACTTGGTATGTGGTTAGACTAGTGGTTGGCTGGTGCATTTTGACATTTTGGTTATATTGGATTTAAAAAAAATAATTCTGGTTTCCATGGAACAAGTTTTAACTTAGTGCATAAAGAGAGAATGGTCTGTTTCCGGGCCATATCTAAAAACCAGTTCAATATTATTTTACAAAACCTGGTATATGGTTAGACCTAATGGTGGTTTTTGAACTACATGCATTTAGGGAGGAGAATACCCATAACTAAAAAATATAATCAATATTATTTTAAAAAAATTGGTATTAAGTTAGATCTATAGCTAGTGTTGATGTTGTGCGTTTTGCTATTTTGGATATTCTGAATTTCTGATTTTTTGATAGTTTCCATGGTAACAATTTGAACTTACTGCATTTTTGGAGAAGGTCCATTTCCAAGCTATAGTTCAAAAACTGTTAAATATTGTTTTACTTAACTTGGTACGTAGGAGGATCAACATTTAGTAACAGTATATGCTAAAAGCACCAAACCAATTTTTTCGGATTTTTTAAGGAACAACTTTCTATTCGAATTTCGAATAAGATGAAGTGTTATCTTTTGAGAATAATACTTATACAGTTTTCGAACCCCGATCAATTCGCCTCAGGAATAACTGGAGATTTAATCAGTAAGAAAAAGATATGCAAAGTTTTTTCAAAGAAGGCATTCAGTTATTTACCCTGTTACGAGATATGGAATTGTATAGGATAACATGGTAATGGTGCAACGAATTGAACTTTCTAAACTTTAACTGATGTTTGTAATCTACTGTGAGTCTGTACGATTATTTGAAATACGATATGACATGATTTTTTTCTTATATCAATAAAAGGATCTTTTGGTAAATCATTTATTTCGTGATTCAACACGACGCTCTATTTATTGAGTTCATCAGTTTACAAACAAAAAATGAAGAAACATGTGACATATGCGTTTTATGCTTTTTAACATTTGCCAAGATGCTTTTTCATATTGATATAGATTCTCAAATTTTACACATATACTTCATTTGCTCAGCATGCCATGGCTAAACTACTAGTATGTTCGATTCTAAATCAAATAAAATCAACTGTACAATAATAAATTCATAAATGATTCTTGATCCAAAATATCTAGTTTTAGGAGAAAAATGTTTAATCAAATCACCTAATATAAAAACTGTGACTCTCAAACTAACGTCTTCACATTTAAGGTTCTCATCACGTTTTTACTTATACTTGTATAGTTTTGATAGCAAATCAAGTGGTCTTTGTCACGTACGTTTGTATATTAATTATGACCAATAGTAGGTCTATCAACGATGTGTACTAAATGCGTGAAAGGCTGATCTTTTTTTCCTGGTATTTTCAGTAGTTTTATCGAATTCTTCATGATTGTCCACAATGCGTGTATCCGTGTGCAAAAATGATCACATACGATATTCACCTCCATCGTTTAGATAAAAAGGAGGTATTTAGGTAATCATAACTTAACATTATCTTGAAGCAGAATTTATGTCCGTTCACAACTGCGACTCGTTTGTATTGAAACGATTGAAGTGGATTCAATGTGGACATTTTATGGGCGTTGCCTTGCTACACTATACTTAGTCCCCACCCCACATACTCCCCCGCCAAGGCAATCTAAAAATAGTATTCAGCTCTAGCGCCCTCAAGCGTCCATCGTTCCAGTTTGATCTTACATCGTACGGGGCAGGGTTAAAACGAGTTTGTCCTTACAAGATACGCGAAACAATGTTTATCCCAGTTTGACCGTTCGTTTCGTTTTGTTGTATTTTTTGCCTTGATGGCCGCCCATAGATAAACCTTCATTTCAAATTTAAAGAAAATCGGTCAAGAAATAAAGATTTTAGCTTTATTCTCGATCTGTTATATAGAAAACACAAGGTGTTATATGGAAACGATATATGAGTGCAAAAGTTCAGGTTTTGAAATTTTATGTTTTATTATTTTGTCCGCTCCGAGATTCGAACCCCTGTGCTTACGAGACACAAAAATACATTTACAAATTCATAAGTAATACATATTGATCCAGGAGATCAGGGAGGATCATCCACTGCTCTATCACAAATAGAAATTTCATGGCACTTTGGTGAGTATCGGGACTTCTTGGAAAGGAATACTGATAATCTCCCCTTTTTGTACTCAGTAATCTGTTAGACACCATGCATGTTTATAACTTTAACTTTTATGTAAGTATTGTGAACCTTTTTAATATAAACTCTGTCTCCTGTTAGCTGTTTTGTCAAACATGCACCTACTATGGACCAAGAGCTTAAATGTAAATAAATTTAAATAAAAATGTAAATGTAAAAATGTAAAAATAATTACCAACAGTACTACGTGACAACAGCACTCACGTAGAAAACACTTAAAATGCGAATGAATAACTTAACTAAAAATTGGACGAATCAACTAATACTAGATTCTCCAATCCTAGGGAAAGTCACATTCAATCCCATACGTTTTTCTAAAATATCATTTATAACATAGCTTTAAGATCACATTGCAGCCTTATAACTTAGTGGTTAAGATCACCCAATCCTATCAATAAATTAAATGAACATGTTCAAGTAAAATCCATTTTGAATATCACAATCAATGAATTGAGAAGTTGTAATAAATATACTCATCAATATTTGCTTTCCATCTTAAAATGTGAGAATATGTAAATGTTATCTGTTATGTTAACAAAGTTCAATGTTATAAAGAGCTTTATTGGGAGAGTTTTTGATTTAATAATAAAATGCATTTTAAATTTACCTGTAAAGAAATCCTTCATTAAATAATACTTAAGTTATGCCATAAATCAGCACAAATGCCAAAACATCCTTCAAATTTAATACATCATACATATATTACCAAGGTCACAGAATAGCTTGACAAGGCAACCAACCAGTGTTTGCAATAGTGCCTGCCCGCCCGCCAATTGCCGGTTACTTTCAGCTTGTCTTGTTGGCAAAGTCGTCAGCAAGCCCAGCTTGCTTGTTTGATTTTAGAGATATTCATTGCAGGTCTTGCCAAATATTAAAGGGGCAGTAGCACGTTTTTTGATAATTTTATATTTTAAATCTTTCACTTATAATTGTAAGAAAATGTTTAATGTATTATATTGACAGTGTCAACAATCTCATTACACAAGCCAATCACCCATAGTCAGAGGACAAAGTATGAGGATTCACATAAAATCCATTGGCAGCCATTTTTTTGTGAACACCTTTAATTCATTTTTGTAAGAAAAAGGAATCGCATGGCTGAACTTTAAGTTATATATTTAAATCATAACTGCTTCATTTAGTTTAAATACATTGTCTTTCAATTGGAACCATTTATTTTCATTTTCCTGACATCACCTAATATTCCCCCTAAAAACGTGCTACTGCCCCTTTAAGGAGGGCTTGTCGATTTGTCAAACCACAAGCCCTGCTTGCTTGAATATAATGAAACTTATTTCGAACACTGCAACCAAGGATTTTTATGACAGAAGGTCTGATGTAATTCCTTGCTGCAACCATCTAATTCTAAGAACCTTTTGATCATATGGCAAGCAGCTTTTTCACTTAAAGAAATAAATTACAGCACCAGAAAAGTACCTCTTGCAATCAAAATTACTTTCTTAAATCAAAATACAGATTAAAATGACTATACGGATACCAAACAGGGTGGATCCAAAAATTTGAAAGGATGATAGATGTTGACTCTCAAGGGTTATCCTTATTAAGGATCATTTTCTTAAAGAGACACAGAGTATGTTGATAGGATCACATATGTCAAATTTAGAAATCGATGTTATTACATAGGGAACCACTAACTGTTGCTGAAAATAACGAGTTAAAGGTCAATCAGTACATTAGAGCGAAAGTACGGCCATTTAAAGTCGGGATTTTGATCGAAAACCGGACAATGTGGCTCGAGTGGCGCGCGCAAATTCGCTAAACGTAATTTTGAAACCTTGTCATAAGCTGACAGGAAGATATATTCGATTCGATAGTGTTTATTAGGTATTGTTACTAATATGTAGTTTAATTGGATGCATCATTTCGAATATTAAACGTAATTGAGATGGTTTTTTTTATTTTTCCATAAAATCAAGCATTTTAGAGATATTATGCATAAATTGATATATTTGCAAGTCCAGTGATGAGATATGAACTTCAATCAGCATATTAGATATTTTGTAGCTTATCAAAACCAAATAAAATTTTAAGAAAGATACTCTGTGTCACTTTAAGACAAATCCTTGCTACACTATTCTAAAAGAGGATTTTTTTTTTGCTAATTTAACCTTGCTTCATAACACCACACGTTTGAACTCATTGTAATTTGCTGAATTCTAGAAAGTGTCAAAGAATAATTCTTGTTTCATAATTATGACTTTTTGGAATAATATGCATTGATTCGATGCTAAGCAAGATGAAATTGCTGACTAACTGTGATAGGCAAGTTTTTTATTTGTCAGAAATGGAGCGGGAAGGAGATAGGAAGATAGTGTGCTGGAGTTTAGCAAGAACTGTGGAAAAAATATTTCATAACATGATCCAGAGCTGTGCTGTGAATTTGAGTAATTCACTACATTTTTCTGTGAAAAATCCCATTCTTTTAATTCCACAAGTACAAGTACTATTTAACACTGTAAATAATCAATTTATTACATTACATTATTGCAATTCATTCAACACTATAAGGATATGATATTTCCACAGCATTAGAATCAATATCAACTACCCCTTCATTATATATTATTTTGCTTGGACACAAAGGGATATTACATTATATAGATCGAAAAAATCCAACATATTCATTTCAAATTGAAATAACGAAAAATATTTGTTTTCAATGAAAATGTTCGGGAGAGGCAAATTCACATGTAAAATATACATGGATACTATTACATAACCTATGGAACAGTATCAACTTGTCACTTTCATTGTCTTTCAGACCTGATGAGCTAAAAACACAAAAAAGGGCAATAACTCTGATTCTTATTTTTAACTCCATCAAGGTCTTGATACACTGAAGACACACAGCAAATTTGGTTATCCTATCTTACATAGTTTCTGAGAAAAGCTGTCCCCTTTAACTCGGACAGTAGGACGGAGCCCAAACCCATATCCCTCTTCCAATAAAAATAATAAAAGAAATGTTACCCCATTGATCTGATTGACACTGAAAAGTTATCTGTAGCTCTGAATATTCACAATCAGCATATTTTTCCCTGTGTATTCAGATCCTCTCAAGATAGTGGACTTTGGATTTCAGCTGACTGATATACCGGTACATATATCAATATATATATCAATATAATGAAATGCTATTTCAGATCTAAATGTGCACAGGTTAGCGTTTACCATTGACATCAAACACATAGAAACAACAAATGAGAGAATCAAATTCCCAAATAGAGGTAAAAGTATTAATGATTCACAGGAATTATATGGAAATCATGATACTGCAGTCAGGAAGATATTTTTTCATCAATCAAGATGGAGGAATGTTCTATTATGCATTTATTGAAAGTCAGCGGGAAATTTTTTTTTCTCTCAATAGATACAGATATGTAACATATGTACATATATTTTTATACAAAACAAAACGTCAAATACAACGAAAAGTGAGCGCAGATCACATAATCAATTCTCCACATAATAGAAAACTCAAATCATATCACATACCATTATGAATATTATCAACAACGAAATCACAAGTGAAGCTCAATACTAAAAATTAAATAACAACCATCAGTGTAGTAATCAAGGTCAAATTTTTCTATTCCATTTTCTTTTAATTTATATTTTTCCTAGAAATAAGGAAACACATAAAGATTGGATCCAAACCAACTTTTAAGTTTCATTGTTGATTTAAAGGTGTAATTTGTGCCACAAAAACAAACAAAGACAGAAAATTTCAATTTTGCAATTGTAAACCCTGAAAGACACAACAGTTATACAAATTTCTTTTCAAATTTTAACTGGCTATGTCAAATATAAGTTACAATCTGGAAACAACTCAGACCCATGCAGAGATCACTGTATACTGTCAGGTCATAGCAAAGATACAATTAGGCCTGATCTCACTCTTTGGAATTAGTTGCACCAATCTGAAAATCACTACAACCAACAATAAGTGGACCATTATAGTTGTTAATAGTGACTTGATTTGATCTTGCACTTTCATTTTGTTCGCTGCTTGGATTTGAGTCCAGAGAATGTTGATCAACTTCATCTTGGTTCCTCTCTCCGAGTGCCAAATCATTGAAACCATCCTCATCTGTTCTTCCTCCTTCCACATCTCGTCCAGTTCCTGGACAAACATGAACAAGAGTCATCAGAAGATGACATATCCTCAATAAATCTTGAAATTATTTAAGAGAAGTGAGAAGTCATTTATCAAAATTCAGAGATATGTTCCAGGAAACCGTCAAAAATAAAAATAGAGCCATCGGCTCTGTAGCTCATCAGGCTTAACATCAATTCTGCTTAAGGGTGTGGCAAATGTGGTTCTCCCTTAGTAGGGGCAACAGGGTCATCAAATGTACAATTTAGAATCCTCCTTATCTAACTTAGGAGTCTGTAAAAAAGGCATCAGCTTTCTAGGCCTTAAGCTTCCGGAGAAGAAGATGAAAATTGGTTTCATGGCCTGACACCGAACACCATGCCATGCCATAAGCTCATCAGGACTTTTCAGGCTAGATTAGCTAAAAATATGATGATTCTGATTTTCAAACTCCATGAAGGTATTGATACCCTGCAAATTTAGTAACCCTATCTTAGATACTTTCTGAGAAAAACTCACGGTCCCCTTTTAACTTGTAAGCACACACGGACGGACACATGAAGCCCAAATCTATATCCCCCTCCAACAATCAGTTAAGGAAAATGTACTCAAGATTGTATTTTTCTAAGCCTAAGTAGATTGACAGGTTTTAAGGGTGTGGCCCTTATTAGGGTATGAGATAGGATGACAAGCAAACGTTTCTGTAAATGACAACAAGCAGCTGACATGGTCAAGGTATATCCTCCACAAATTAAACAATATGTATAGGTTTTACTTATCTTCTTACAACATTATAATTTTTAGTACAATAATTAAAACATTTAGAAGATGCATTGTTCTTTTTGTATGTTGGATCCCGTAATGAATTTGATCATTTATTAACCAAAGGAAACATATCATAAATAAATGACCGCATCCCACCCAATATTTACAAACATATAAATTCAAAATTGTAAATCATACTACACGTTTGTGGCATTCTATATATCAATACCACATTTGTTTAACCAATTCTGGGGTTGACAAAATGTCTTATTTCTTAAATTGTAACTATTTATGACACATCTTGATATCATTGTCAGTGTTGTTCCTAGAGGGGGTACTGGGGAAATTTGCCCATCATCAGGATACTTCTACCATTGCAAAGGGTCCAAAAGCTCAGAATAGGCCAAAATGACCCCCTCAGCTGATCACTTAGGAACAACACTGCTTATGTATCCCAATTCCATGTTTGGTCAACCTATGACACAATATTTAGAAGTTGTGAGCAGGACAGATCTACCGTCTGATTAAAATCGACTGCACTCTGAGGAATAAAATATTGAAAATATTGTCTTTATCGGGGTTCAAAGCACTTTGGATATCCTCTTTGTCTCGGTCTGAATGCACCCACCTCTATCGCGTGTTCCTTTAACCAGTTTGGCGCAGACAAACCCAGTCGTAAGCTATCGGACCAAATCTTCGTTTTTAAATAGCGTTAAGAGGCGATTATGTACAACGAATGGTACACTGCAGTTACCTGCCCCTGACACGATATCGAAAGCTTTTGCTGCGCTCCTTGCAACTTTTAAGATAAGCTTGTGGGTAATAGGGGTGCCTTCAGGCTGTGAATGAGAGGCAAGCCGGGCTGGGTGAAGTTCAAACCCCACTAGTGATAATATTTTCTCCAAAAACCTAATATTTTATATAGATATTCTCAAATTTGATACTGATGACACATTACCTATATAACATGTTTCTTCATTTCCTCTATGAATTTGAAGTGAAATGGTTGATAAGTTACAAAGTTATGAACCGTACACAAAGTGTAACGGAAGGACGGACGGTGCCAAATTTAATATCCGGATAAAAAAGCTATCGTATTGATGCAAGATAAACTCTATTTGATTTACATAGATGGAAGTTCTTACTCAGTGGATCATTCTCTCCAAGTTCAATTGTGTTGCTCGCTTCTTTCTTTGCCTGTCTTCTCCAACAACAGCGAAATAGAAAGCCAAACAGAGCAGCTGAAAAACAGAGAATAATGAAAAAAATAGTCGCAAGCGACGATAAAAGGATTCAGCCAAAAATCTTACATATTTATTACACAGATAGAAATGTTAACAATCATTTCTGAAAGTTTCATGAAAATCCCGGGAAGCAATAAGCTACAACAGCACTCGGAAGTTACATTTTCTTGTGGGAACTAACCCCATGTTAGGAAAATGCTTCATTTTCTATAAAATATGTGCAATAAGCTTCAGCACATTTTTCCTTTTTTTTAATAGAAAATTTGGTATAAGTCCAAATGGATACCCTACCATATGACCTCTCAAGTCTGCCTGTTAAATGCAAGAAGACTTGCATTAAGTCTCTGGGTAATAATTTGCAAAAAGACAAGATTATTAGAAATGTATCAAATATAAGAATTAGACTGAAGTTCTACTCAAATATAGACATGCTTTCATGTTTTAAATTAATAATTCTGTGTTAGAATTGTGTTAACAACTCACAGTCGATGAGACCACAGACTGAGAAGAGCTCCTTAGTATCAAAAGGAATTTTAGGCATCAAGTTTATGTCAACCATCATTACTGTTTACATGGGACTTTCTGTGGCTAGACATATTTATTACCGGCCTGCCTGCCACCTCCCTTCCTGCTCCCCTCCCGCTGTCCCCTTTCCTCTCTCTATGAGCTCTGCTCTCTGTATGGGCTTATACCGCCAGTCGAATGGTCCTTAATCTTGCACAGTATAATAATTAGTCCGTCATGATCATCCAACCCTAGAGCAAAACTGGTCAATAGACCACCAACCAAGTCTAGAAGAGAATAGCAAGTCTTGATTATGCAGCTCCAGTTAGAGGTTTAAGTCCAAGTGAATTCTTTACCATCTGACCTATCAAGAAGACTTACATAAAGTCTCTGGTTAATATTTTGGAATAAAACAATTATTATAAATGTATCAAATGAGACTGAAGTTCTATTCAAATATAGACATGCTTTCAATTGTTTTATATTAATAATTCTGTGTTACACTTGTGTTAACAATATATAGTCGATGAGACCACAGATTTAGAAAAAGTAGTTATAAAATTGACCTTCTATTATGAAAAACATAAGTAAGGCTAGTGGTCAACACTACTCAAGTATACCAAAACTCAGAGAGTCAGGCGCAGGTGTCACAGATCAAGTTACAGTACACCGTGGCTGCTGACACCTCGTCTGTCACCTCCAATTAAAACTACAGACAGTTATTGTAAGCAGAGTTAGAATAGCAAAAGTCAATAATCTAAATCGAAACCATCACTACCTACAGGTTTGACATTCACTTTTTTTTATGACATTTTATTGAGATTCTTTTTATTTATTTCCATGTCTCTCAAACTTAGTATTTGTCAATGCTTCAGCTACATTGTGTTTGAATTTCAGCTGTTTAGTATGAGTATTTACCGAGTGGTGTCAAGTGGTCACAAACTCTACAATTTAGAATCCCCGTTAGCTAAGGAGTCTACAGTACACACAACTTTTCAGCTCTCTAGACCTTTTGGAACTGGAGAAGAAGATGAAAATATGTTTTTAAGATTTAAACCTCTCTGACCCCATTTGGGGTCATGGGGTAACCAAATCTACAATATAGAATGATCCCAATTGGCCAAGGAGTCTACACAAAACTTTACAGCTCTCTAGACCTTTTTTGAACCGGAGGAGAAGATTAAATAAGGTTTTTAAGGTTGTGACCCCTATGACCCCATTTGGGGTCATGCATGGGGTCACAAAATCTAAAAATATTGGCCATTGGCTCTGTAGCTCATCAGGCATCATATCAAGTTTGCTTTATACAGCCAGATGAGCTAAAAATGGAACTGATGTTACCTATTGCAAGAAAACCTATAAAAAAATTACAAAACAAATGTAACGATTTCGGAATAAATTTCCTTACCCTAATGATTTATTATTATTCAACACTTTCTAAATCGCCAATATTAGACACACTAAAATATCCAAGGAGAAATAAATTTGCCATAGACTGTCATCAAATGGAGAAAAATAGGTTTTTAAGATTGTGACCCCTGTGACCCTATTTTGGTCATGGGGTCACGAAATCTATAGTTTAAAATCCCAATTGGCCAAGGAGTCTACATGCAGTCTTGCAGCTCAATAGACCTTTTGGAACTGAAGATGATGATGAAAATATGTTTTTAAGGTTGTGACCCCTGTGACCCTATTTGGGGTCACAGGGTCACCAAAGTTACAAATTAGAATCCCCATTGTCCAAGGAGTCTGCACATATCATTTTCAACTCTCTAGTCCTTTTGGAACTGGAGAAGAATATGAGAATTGGTTTTTAAGGTTGTGACCCCTGTGACCCTATTTGGGGTCATGGGGTCACGAAATCTACAATTAAGAATCCCCATTGGCCAAGGAGTCTGCACATATAATTTTTAACTCTCTAGTCCTTTTGGAACTGGAGAAGAAGATGAAAATAGGTTTTTAAAGTTGTGACCCCTGTGACCCTACCTGTACACAAAATTTCAGCTCTCTAGTGTGTATGGTTCATGAGGAGAAGTCGAAAGTGTCAAAAGTTTACGGACGGACGATGGATGACGGACGGACGCCAGACGACGGGCCATGCCATAAGCCCATCTGGACTTACAGTCCTGATGAGCTAAAAATTAGAATCCTCATTGTCATAAGAATCTACACACAACTTTTCAGCTCTCTAGTCCTTTTGGAACTGGAGAAGAAGATGAACATATGTTTTTAAGGTTTTGACCCCTGTGACCCCATTTGGAGGGTTGTGACCCCTGTGAGCCAAACATGAGATGAACGGGTTGTAGTTGGACCTTGTGGAGTGGAAACCCTCGGACCAAGTCAATCCTCGTCGATTCCTTGATACATTTAATATTCAGGAACATTTATTCTTAAAACTTGGCCGACATTATTCAGACTTGGCCATACATATGAACTGCTTCAAATATCTTATGAAAGATCATTTGCTTCTGTCCTCAGAATGGAAATCACATCAAAATCTCCACAGCACAAACAAATCTTGAAGCTATTGCCCCATGCCTCCCCCCCTCCCCTTTTTTTTATTTTGTTATATTATAATCTGTTTACTTTGTTTCATTCCAAAACATCTTTTCTAAGCTGAATGCAATATCAATTTAACAACCAAGAGATTGTAATACAAACCTAATAGAATTCCAACAACACTGCATCCAGCGATAATTCCAACTTTTCCAAAGCTGAAACAAAGATGGTTTCTTATCAAAATCTTGATAAATGAACACTTTAATAGAGCGAGTGTCAAATAGATCCCTTACGAGAATGCTATTTATAGAGGGGGGATCTGAAAGAGAAACATCTAATGCAAACAGATATTTTGAAAAACTTCACAAAAATGACTTAATTAGTGTCAAAGGTTAAGGGAGTTCAAACAATAAATTGTGTGGGTTAGGCATCTGTTTCCAATGTCACCTGTCATTAAGGATGCGCGGTATTATCGATATACCAGTATATTGCAAGAACTAAGGATGCGCGGTATTATCGATATATCGGTATATTGCAATACAGGAACAACATGATACGAATCGGTACACAGGTCTGAAAATATCAAATATATTGAACATTTTAAAACAAGAGTCATCAGAAGATGACATATCCCACCGGTTCCACATGAAAATAAGATGTAACCTTTGAAAGATAATTGTAAATTTTTCAAGCAAGGTTCATAATAGTATAAGCTAATATATATGAAACGAACCATTCATGAACAGTCCAAATAAGAGCCGTTTCCATGGAAATAATAAAAAATAAAATTTTCAGAAATGTGAAAATATCAAAAGGCACAACTTCAGTAGGTGGGCAATACACATGTAAAGTTTCAGAAAGATATGTGGACCGGTTTTTGAGTTCTGCTCCGGAAACGAAACCTTTCATGAACTGAGTCCAAATAAGAGCCGTTTCCATGGAAATAATAAAAAATAAAATTTTCAGAAATGTGAAAATATCAAAAGGCACCACTTCAGTAGGTGGGCAATACACATGTAAAGTTTCAGAAAGATATGTGGACCGGTTTTTGAGTTCTGCTCCGGAAACGAAATGATTACGGACGGACGGACAGACGGACGGACGGACATACAGACGGACAGGGTGATGACTATATCCCACGGTATTACATACCGGTGGGATAATGATCAATTTCTATTTAATATTGTCCAAAAACACAACCAAATTTCAAAACAAAGTGTGAAGTTGTTTTGTGAAAATAGTTCAAATATGTATACAAATCATAAACAGTGATAGAAAAATATCCCTTTCCAAAACGGCTCATAGCTGAGCAATGACAATCATTGTTGATGCTCATATGTAGACAATAAAGCTTGCAAATTCTTGAATTTGAAAAGAATCAATATATTGCAATACGCTTTCCTGTATCAGAATATATTGCAATACAGAAATGAAAAACGATACTCATCCTTACCTATCATCATAAATTTACTAAGGATGATATGATTTTGAATCTTTTGCGTTTATTGTATTGAAATTTCCTTCACAATTTTTTCTAAGAAGAGTGAGATTGGGATAAAAGTTAGAGGTTTGACGATTTATAGTTGCATTCGGGAAACATAATACTTAATCTGACGGTACACATCTGTTTAATGATAAGTCATTGACTATAAAACTGCTTAGTTTGTCTGAAAACCAGAGTATTTTTTCAGAAATCTTGAAATAACATATCAAAAGGTACCTAGTATCAAATTGTATGGCAATAATACATAGAGATATGTATCTAATGTGAAAAACCTGTCTCATCACAACCTTAATCAAAGTAGAGGAGCAATCAAATTATTACACTAACTTAAGCATCTAAATTGAAGAAGTGCACTAAATAAACAATTATGATAGGTACACTCAAAACGGAAACAAGTTGCAAAACAAAACCTTTAATTCATCCCTCTTGTGAGAAAGAACAAAGATCTTTCAGTAAATTCATATGTAACTTTTCATTTATGTCAGTTATATACAATCAACTTCTGAAGATATATACTTATGAATATAATGTTGACAACTACTGAGCTTTCTATGCAAACTTTCCACAATTTGATTACCATAGATATAATTCCTTAAAGGTGCAGTAGCATGCTTTTTATATTTTCATTTTTTCACTGATAATTGTACCTCATTGCTAAATGTATTATTTTGATAATGTCAAAAATCTCAATACACAAACCAATTATCCATAGTCAGAGGACAAAGTATGAAGATTCATCTAAAATCCATTGGTGGTCATTTTATGTGAACACCTTCAATTCATTTTTCGTAAGAAAAAGGAATCGCATTGCTAAACTTTACATTATACATTTGAGTTATTACTGCTCCATTTAGTTTAAATAAACTGTTTTTCAATTGGAATAATTAATTTTCATTTTCCTGACATCACTTTATATTCCCCCTTTAAAGGGGCAGTAGCATGCTTTTTGTAAAAAATTAATATTTTCAATTTTTCAATGATGTTAAATCTAACTGTTTATTTCATTTTCCTGACATCACCTTATATTCCCATTCTAAAACGTGCTACTGCCCCTTTAAAGGGGCAGTAGCACGTTTTTAGGGGGAATATAAGGTGATGTCAGGAAAATGAAAATAAATGGTTCCAATCTCAAGACAATGTATCTAAACTAAAAGAAGCAATAATGAAACAAAAAAATCATGTCAAGTTAAGTCATGCGATTCCTTTTCTTACATAAAATGAATTAAAGGTGTTCACAAAAAAATGGCTGCCAATGGATTTTATGGGAATCTCAATAATTTTTTCTCAGACTATGGATAATTGGTTTGTGTTATGAAATTTTTGACACTATCAAAGTAATACATTTAGCATTAACGTACAATTATCAGTAAAAAATTTAAAATATAAAATTGTCAAAAAACGTGCTACTGCCCCTTTAAAGACATGGTCAAAAGAGTTAATACAATAATTACCTCTGTTTGCTCAGGGAAGAATCTGGATGCTTCAGTTCTGTTACTTCTGTAGAAAGGAAAGATGGTGGTTTATATCTGTTTTAGGATCAGTATAAGTTGTACATGTTGAAAAACAAAAGCCAGTAAATAATTTTTTTTCTGAAGAATTTCCATATACCAAACATTACAGTCCTCAGGTTTCGTACAACAACGTCTCTACATCTTTTAAGCAAACAGTAAAGTTGTAGATAAAACATCCTCGGTTAGCCACGTCTGAGTGTTATAATACACTTCACTATATCACCACTGTGATTTTTCATCAGGAAAATGTTTACTGAAATTATCTGGCCCTGACTTGAGTTAGCCAATGCAAGTACTGAGTTGCTTGGACAAGGTATTCCTTAAATAGAATATGACAAAAAAAATTCTCAGTTTGGAGATTAGGACAATTCAATATGCATACATTCTTAGTCTAGTCATATTCAACAATCTATCTTTTTGTAATTTGTCTGCAGTTCTGACATTGCTAAGTGACTTTGACTGTCCAAACTGTTGGAGATCAAACAGAAAGAACAGTAAGTTTTTCATTGCATAAATAGAAAGTTTAAGTAATAGCAAATGTCTTTATGTAATTACGTCCATTTTTGGCATGAATTTGCATGTAATAGTGCCTTTGGATATTGCTATGTTTATCAATAATGCTGCTAGGGTTCCAGAATACTTACTAGGTAGACAAAAGCTTACTTGAGCCAGGTACCTTGCCAGATATAGATACTATTAATAATCTATTATACCTGGGTAATAATAATAATAAAAGTTACAGAATACTTACCAGGTAGACATAAGCTTACGTGTGTCCGGTACCTTGCCAGATATAGATAATATTGATAATCTATTATACCTGGATGATAATAATAATAAAAGTTACAAAATACTTACCAGGTAGACATTCCCCTGCAACATACTTGAGCTCAGGACTACATCCGCATTCACCTGAAGACAATTTGATATCATTTAACATCTGGTAAGACAGTTGATGACTGTTTCAAGATTGTTTTACATGCTTTGTTCGTCTCTGAATGTATAATGACGATATTGGATTCTTCTTTGGTGCACATCCCTATTCACTAGTGCATGCTCAAGATGTTCCCCTGATCTAACACAGCTGACATATTTGACGCTAAGAAGGTCACCACCTACATAACTCTTTACCAGGTACCAAAATCCTGCTCGGTAAACAGAATTTTTTTTTTTTAACAAGAAATAAGTTACCCAAGCTCAAATACGGAAGGAAGGTCGGGAGCCGGAGACAAATAGAATGATCTTCATCTATATCAAAATCTCTTCCAACTTGTGTCTCAGTTATAGGGCAGAGAATTAACCCTTTAAACTCTCAGTTTATTCAGCAAAGAGCGCATTACTCTCTCACACCAGCTTGCATCAAATAACATTTAATTGTGAAGACTACAGTAGTGGCCTAACCATGGTCTAATCACTACCACAATTTTCACCTAAATTCAGTTTTTTCGGACATATTGTGACTAAAATAGTATGTAGGGGTATTCTAGAACAATTTTTTTGCAATATTAGATTCATGAAAATGACAAAATCACATTTATCAAGAATTCATCATCCTGTCACAGGGAACGAACGTTACGCTAACTCAACAAATCTGTACCCTGGGCCAAGAAGCTAGATTCGCTCGCGCGGCCCGACTTGGGATATAGCCAATCAAATCATTTTCCCGTTCAAATTTTATCGAGAAGGTGGCGAGAAAATTATTTGATTGGCTACATCTCAAGTCGGGTCGTGCGAGCGAATCTAGCTTCTGAATCCAGGGTACAGATTAGTGGAGTTAGCGTAACGTTTGTGCCCGGAGACAGGATGAGAATTCATTTAAACTTTTTGTCATCTTTGTCCACAAAATATATGGACATATCTGGATTGCGTAGTCCTTTTATATTTTTAAGTACTATAAATTTTAAAACATTTCATCATACTTTCAATATTAACCCCTGCATCTATATAATATAGGTTTGGGTATGATCTGTAAGTGGATACTTACCCGTCTCTCTTACTAGTTTACCATTTGGACATTCCTCTCGTTTCACATTGCAGTTTTTATAGTCTAGTCCCCAATGCTTGGTTGTAACATCACACAAGCAGGTTGGAGTCATCGAAGGATAAGTAACATTAAGAATCTTCTTGCTTTCTGGAAAAAACAAAATCTCTAACTGATAATTCATTGGGGAAAATTCAAGAATATATTGCATAATGATTCATAAAGATTTAACATGAGAATGAAAGTGATAAAAATATTGTAACATGTATGTAATATATATACCGGTACTCTTGATTCAAATTGATTACTGGGTAACTTGAACATTTATATTGTTGATTTACAATGTTACAAATTTTAAATGACTGAAAATAAAATCAGTATCTATTAGAGTAGTTTAAAAATGTCAAAGGTTAACCTATAATGGTCAACAAACATCAAATAGACGCACAACAACATAACAAGCCTAGTATCTGGCGTTTAGGCAAAGGCATTAATGTCAAACCTTGAATCAAATTAATGATTTAGGTAAAGGAACAGTCAATAAAAGTCAAATAGACGCACAACCACATAACAAATCCATCTGGCGTTTAGGCAAAGGCATTAATGTCAAACCTTGAATCAAATAAATGATTTAGCTAAAGGAACAGTCAATAAACATCAAACAGACGCCGCTCACATAACAAATCCATCTGGCTTATAGGCAAAGGCATTAATGTCAAACCTTGAATCAAATAAATGATTTAGCTAAAGGAACAGTCAATAAACATCAAACAGACGCCGCTCACATAACAAATCCATCTGGCTTATAGGCAAAGGCATTAATGTCAAACCTTGAATCAAATTAATGATTTAGCTAAAGGAACAGTCAATAAACGTCAAATAGACGCCCAACCACATAACAAATCCATCTGGCGTTTAGGCAAAGGCATTAATGTCAAACCTTGAATCAAATAAATGATTTAGGTAAAGGAACAGTCAATAAACGTCAAATAGACGCCCAACCACATAACAAATCCATCTGGCGTTTAGGCAAAGGCATTAATGTCAAACCTTGAATCAAATTAAAGATTTAGGTAAAGGAACAGTCAATAAATGTCAAATAGACGCACAACCACATAACAAATCCATCTGGCGTTTAGGCAAAGGCATTAATGTCAAACCTTGAATCAAATTAATGATTTAGGTAAAGGAACAGTCAATAAACGTCAAATAGACGCCAACCACATAACAAGCCCATCAGGCGTTTAAGCAAAGGCATTAATGTCACACCATGAAATGAAAAAATGGCTTTTCTAAGAGTCAACTAACCAGGTGGACAGTCAGACTTATAGCATCTGGACTCATAGTTGTGGACATCCTCGCGATAGTAGTCTGGTCTACATTCACACTTGCATTTAGAGTTAATCGCTGACCCTGGAACATACAAGTGCAGATAATCATTGAAAAACATAAGACATAAGTTGTCTTGCGACGAATCCAGTAAATTTGTTTAAAGGCACCACTCGACCACGTTTTGTCGAACGTTTTGAAACGTTAGTATTGCGAGAAAACAAATGTGATGTATTTTGCTAATATTCATTAACAAAATAAATAAATAATTACTTGATTGATAGAAGAGGAGCATATTTACAAATAATTCATAATAAAAGTTACCAGTTATGACAGTATTTTGTCGTAGTAATGCATTCCGTGATCGTTGCTTCGATGATTGGCTTCATTTCACGATGTTTTTATTTTTGAGCGATACACTTTATTCTTTGGCAAATTGTTAAATCTTGAATAACTGAAATGCTAACCTCACAAACATAAATGAAATTAAGTGTCAAATTATCATGTAAAAATCATACATAATTGTAAACAGGAAAGTCCTCCTGAATTTCGTTTCAACAAAAAATACCCCGCTCGAATGGTCCCTTTAACAGGGTGATTTAAAACATACAACCTCTGAGTCTTATCAAAAGAAATCAATTAAATTATAAAGATTTAATTTTTTTAGATAAAAGATAAAAAAAATTCTAACCTTTAGGGCATTCTTCATTACCAGTAGTACAGCTGCCGTTCACCGCAGTGATTAAAATCTGAAAGAAAATAATCGGGTGATTAAAAAAAGGAGAAAACAAGAATTAAGAACAGCTCTTTGTAGCTTTATATAAGTCTTAGTCTCATAATAGTGTTGAATATTTACATGTATTGTAATAATTTGTTTTCTAAAATATACAATAAATGTTTGCATAACATTAAACTTTAGTGTTGTAGCAAACCATTTCTGCAAACTATAATTTTCTAAGTCAGGAGGACAGCCAGTGATTGGGAAAAGCAGGGGCCATGGGCCATTTTGCACATTGGATATAAAAATGGCCCATTCGAAGTTTACTATTGATGAAATGGGCAAAGGCCCAATCGAAATTTTTAAAATTACCTAAAACCTGGAAAATTGCCCACTGTCAAAGATGACAACAGTTAATTAAAAAATCTTAAAGCCCTTTATAATTGTCATTTTGAAAAGAAATACATCACTTAGTAGAGTGAGTGAGTGAGTTATTGTTTTACGCTGCTTGGGCAATATTTGAGCCATTTACGGCATGGTAGTAAAATCTTTCGTCAAAAGTTTGATATCATATTGACATGAATTAATCAACAATGAAATACTTTCGACATCCAAAGCAGTGTTGTTCCTAGAGGGGGTCCTGGGTCCATTTGCCAACCCTTTTTGCTTGGTGTCCCTTAAAATTATTAGATGTAGGATACTTTTACCATTGCAAACACTGCAAAGTGCAGTACCCTCTAAAAAAGTATGTAGGTTTTACACCGCTTCTCAGTTACTGCAATTTTGTCCCATAGGTACCAACTTGAGTGGCAACTATTGCCTGATTCAGAGAAAATAAAATCTAGTCGTGAGCGACAAAGACGGCTTTCTAGTGTATATTTAGGAACCGGAAATTTTGAAATGACTTCATATCGACATGACGGGGCCTACGTTTCGGTCATTTTGATTCGCTCTTCTCATGGATGGTCGCAAAATTTTGCTAAAAATACCACGATAAACGTAAAAATACTTTTGTTAAATTTTGCAGTTTTAATATGGGTCTCTAATTGTAGAGAGCAGAAAGGTAAAAAATTAAGAGACTGGAGATTTCAATTTCAATCTAATGACCACCATTACAGACTGATAAGTTCCTGATATTCTAACACAAAGAAATGTAGTGTTTGCAGTCTCAAATAGCAATGCTAGAATTAAAAGTCACAATGTATTTTTTCAATTACTTACTGTTACTGTAATGATGATAAATTTAAAGATCTCCTTTGCCATCCCTTTGAAAGTATTTTTTTCACCAATTCCACAACTAGAAAAGAAAGGAAACAACATTTCAATGAAATGAACAATTCAGCCACGATGTCAGATGACGTGAGGTTTGAAGCGTCATTGAAAATTGATACAATGAACTTTAATAAGCAAACCGTTATTACTGCAGCCAGAAAATGTCAATGTTACAAATCCAGTTTGCATTATTTTCATAATCAGTTTATTGTGTTGATAAATTCTCTATAAAATAAATCTCATTTAAATCAGTTCAAACCTATCACTTGTACCTAGTTGTGTTTCTGATTTGAGTACTGCTTGGATGACATTTACACTCGAACTCCAGCCATTCTCAAAGCTAGAATGCCAATTGGCCAGAACAAGTATTTATTTTGTTTTAATAAATAGACCTCCCATCACAACTACAACAAAGCAGTATAGAAAATTGCAGCAAGGAAGAGTTGCAGGTTCTCCCTTATTTCAATGAGATTGCTACAAATTAAAATCATGTCTTGATCAGTGGATTTGAAAGCTGTATTTGTATCTGTGTCAGTAGTTAGTCCCAGACTCACTCAGTGTTTAGTATTATGCTGGGGTTTGGTGGTGTGCATTTGCAGTTATCCTCGTATAATTATGAGGTGAAAATTTCACATGAGGTGGCGAACACTGCCCCTTCTGGAAGCTGGTTTCAATCCTTGGTTTGTGGAAAGTAAGATTGGCTCAATGTCTCACTGTATCTGTTTATAGTTTATTGAGTTAGTTTTCCTTGTTCTAATCTTGATGTGTTTGGAATAAGTGTAGGATCTTTTGGTATTACCACCAGCTTATTTAAATCACCTTGTAAAATAGTACAAATCTGCTAAACCTCTAACAGAAATTTTGTAACATACAGTACAGATCTTCTAGATAATGTAACAACATGTATTACTGTTATGTAGAGGTGTAACGATACGGCAATACATTATCGTATTGTGATACATGGGCCACAATATATTGTATCGTATCGCAGGATGCGTATCGGGATACATAAAATAATAATAAACTCTCAATGTAGGTGCTCAAAACTGAGATATGCATTAAAAAGATACTTCATTATGCACACAAGAACCTCTCCTTAAATTTTGAAGTTGGATAATATAACAATCACATCAAAAAAGCTGCAAGTAAATTCTTTCTCAAGAAAAACTGACTCATATATTTTGTGAGAAGAACATAATGTCAAGAGATAATATGTATCGGGATACCCTATTGTATCGCGCCCCCTATATATCGTGATACGTATTGTATCGCAACCCTCCTGTATCGTTACACCGCTACTGTTATGACACATTGATAGTTTGCCAATAAAAAAACATCCTGCTGTAGCCTAAGCGGAGACATATACGCTGATGTAGCAGGATGACAGTAGTTTAGATCACATTTAGATTGAATTCATGTGATTGTTTCTTTTGAATTCATCTCTAATCCTATTTTTAACAAATAAGTACATGTCATCTTGATTTGGTGAATGGGATGGGAACTAGGGCAAACTGACCGAGGTTCGGACGGTGTTCCGATCCAAATATTTTCAAAGGTCATACTGTAAATAATCATTGGAAGAAAAAAATGTTAAGCCAATTATGCCACTAGGAATGAAATGTTGTATTGTATTGCGATTTATTTTTGTGGAAATGTTTGTAAATTAACTGAAATTAACGGTTTTGATTGTGTATATCAACTCGCCCGGGGTTCGGACAGTCTTGACCTTACCTCGGACAGTACCTGTCAATGTTCTTGCATACATCACAGCTTTAATATATGCCCCAAAAAGGTTAATTTTATCACCCAACACACATTGACTCGTTTATTTACAATCATAAACTAATATTTTGCAAATCTGATTCAATATTTTGATAATACACGGCTTCCTTTCCGAAGATAAACCTCTCGGCAACTCCCGAATGCGCCGCTAGAATCTGATGACGTCACAATCGCATTTGCAAGCATTGACGCAAAAACACTGTACGGGCTAAACTAAATGATATAAGAGTAAATAATTTTGTAATATGTGTTGGTTGAATGTTTCTCTATGTTTCCTTAGCAGATGTTAGATAATTTATATGTTTTTCAATTCTCTATAAAGAAAATTTATAAGTGTTCGAACCATGGTCAAAACTGTCCGAACCAAGGTAATTTTCATATGTTTCGGAAATCTCGATATTTTCTTCTAAATTCACTTTTTAATTGCAAATATTTATCGGAGTTTGATTAAATAGTAGTTTCTCTTTTAAAACAAATAAAGCATATGATCTTTTGCCGTTTCCTACATTTCCTGAAATTTTTGCAAACATTTACATGAAAACAAATATTTTGCCAATTTCCTCCATGAATCGGTTTATTGCCCCTGTCCGAAATAGTAAGTTGGGAAATAGGTACGATAATAAAATGGTTATCAAGAGAAATATATATCAAGACAGATTGTAAAGAAACATTTTGAAACAAATGACACGTAGATATTGCACGTATAACTGAGTCAGCTTCTAATCAAAAGTGTCCGAAGTTCGGGCGACTTCGGGTGGTGTCCGAACCTCGGTCAGTTTGCCCTATTATTAACCATCTTAAACACCTGATACTTACCTGTGCCAGAGTCAAAGGTCCAAACTGGCACTTAACTGGTTAATTCTGTCAAATCGTGTCAGTTTGTGCTTCAAAATCAGTTAACAGAATACGAGAGTTTCTAGATAAACTGGACAAAGTGAAGAGTTATTCTCGGATTCATATCTCCTACCCGACTATGATGCACATGCGAAAACACCAACAAACGTTTAAAAGCATTTCATTGGATAATGCTTCTAAAGGCTTATGTAAAGTCTTATTTCATTGGATTAAAGGACCCATCCCCACATAGTTATTGTCACGTGATAGTTAAAACCAACCTGGTTCCCGGGCCCTGTTCCGCGTGCGCGGGCCCGGGAACCAGGTTGAGTTAAAACTAGAAGTCTCTCTGAATGTAATATATCTATGCATGGCCAGCCATGTGGACATACAGCGCAGTCAGTACTCACAGGAAATAGAAATAAAATGTTTTTTTTGCGTTTATTTTGTTCTATTACTCGACAAATGTAAGTAATTCTTCCAGATGTTCAAATAACTAAGTTTTTCCCCAACTATAGGCCTTATGAAATCATTGCAAAAATATAATTTAAATTACCTTTGTTCATGTAAAACTGCCCAAAATTTGAATATTTTCAATACATTTCGAAACCAATAGGCCTACATTGCTATAGCTTACGTTACATACGTCACTCTCAGCAATGCGTGTGACAATAAACCTGCAACGCTCTTTTCATCTGAATTTGCAGTTGCACGTGCGTTGCCACAAGCAATTTAACTCTGCAATTGACAACAGAAGTTATGAATGAACTCGTAAGAATAGTAGTTTGTAACACGCGTTTATGTGTGTAAACTCAAAGGAAACCACGTGCTTTTTCAACTATTTCATGAATTTTTAAATCATATGAGTTATGAATAGTAGAGGACATAAGATATAAAATTATTGTAAAAGATGTATTTTAACGTATGGTACTGAGATTACAGATAATTTACATAGGCCTACTATAGCTTGCATCAGAAACGTGCATTTCGACTTTGAAATAATTTCGAGTCGTGAAAATGACACATTTTTCTCTCCCGTAAAGTCATATATTTCGGGGGATTTTACAAAAATTGTCTGAATCAAAAGTTGGGGGAAAAAAACATATTGTTAATTAATATTTAGATAAACATATACAATTTTTAAAAGAAATTTTTACTTCATCTTAAAAACCACAAATGTCACAAAATTTCCATGGTATCAAGGCAAAAATTTACATGTTTATAGACAAAGAGTATGCCAAGAGAATACCACTAGTTTTAGGTATGTTTCCGTATTCTGTTGACCACAAGATGTCGTCGAAGTCAGTGTTATGAACTCCTGCCATTTTCAAGAATTCTTGCTTAACATCCTTTTGAAAATGAAATAACCAGTTGATGGATTCCCTATAATGCATTTCTTCCCAAATCTTTCTGCAATGCAATGACCAGTCGTTGGTGTATCTCGGGCGTATAATGACGTTCACGTACACGTTTATTTAATTCATATCGTTGATGCCTTATTTGGCTTGAAATGTAGTGTTTGAGAAGTCATAAACAACTTCTTTTCTTTAAATGGACAGGATTATGAGCCATCTGACGCTCTGTAACTGAATTCAAGATATCATACTCGAAACACTCCCTTTGGTTTTAAATAATCTGATGCAAGTGACGTTCATGGACGTTATCGAAATTGTGATTTGCTTCTCAAATTATTCAGAACCACCAATTAACCAAATGTTTGTGTGCTAAATATTAAATCCCACACCATCACACTGTCTCAGCCAAATCTGTTGACTTATGGCAAAAACTATTGTCCTTTTTCCAATTATCAAATATCGAAAGTCACGTTATTTTCTAATTGTTGTGACTGACAAATTTGTGCGTTTTTAGAAACCCAAAGTCTCCTAAAGTTTCTTTGGTTCAAGATCTTTATTGTAAAAGGCCACTTAAAAGGATTGAGTTCGTTGAAGCCACGGAAAACAGGGGCGATAACTGGCTTTCATTGTCAAATATCGATTTCATGGAAACGCTTTTGTACAGTTTGGTGGACTTAAGAACCCAAATCAGGGATGCTGTAAATAATGTGTATCCCTGTGGCAAGAGAATTAAGAAAAATTGTGACCCGGATGTAAAGATTTGAGGTTTTGCTGGCAATTCTTTGATGCACTCATCTTTAGCTCTTTTGACCGGAAGTGGCCTGTAGGAAGGAACCAATAATGCGCAATAGGACGATGATGAATATTCTGATGCCAGACTAGTGTGAATCATGAAACTTCGGTTTAAATTTTACTCTCGACAACGTTTTCATTTCCGACACTTTGTCGATGCATAATGGTAACCATGGTTCCATTTAGAATTGAATAACAAAATTTGAAACAATGAGTGCCTTTGGTTGGTTAAAGGTATAATGTGATCTAGCGTGTACTCTTACATGAATTCTGCTTTAAACTTTTTCTAAATAATGTTTTTCCAAAATGGCCTTCAAATGAGTATCAAATATAAACAAGAGGTATAAAATGTTCAATTTTGTGTACTAAAGTCGTAAACCATCATATAATAAAGACGTTTTGGAAGAAAATGTCACATTTATATTGTTTAATTTGGTTTTACGCTCAACAAAAGTTATCAAAATCACCTATGCGTTTCTTTTTTGGGAGAGTATAGTCGACAAAAAGCATTTTATTTCTATTTCCGTGAGTACTCTAGTGCATTTTTACTGCAATATATGTACGTAGAAGTAGAATTCACGGTCTAAATTACGTTCGGATAAGCTTCAAATGAAGTGAATCTTGCAGTTTTGGAGAAGTAGAATTATGAAATTGAACTGAAACGGAGAAATGATGCACTCGATACGAACTCGCTTACTCAAAACAACGTGAACATGGAATAAGAAGGCAAATGAACGATATGACCGCTCAATGCTTTGTTGAAATGTTTTGGTAACTTGAAATCAGGCTTTTGTTCACATTATTCGTACTTGATTGGGTTTTATCTCCCTTATGTACGCAACATCGCGAATGCTATATATCCCCATAGGCCTACAGTACAATGAAGTGAATCTTCTGCTCAAAAACATCACAACCTTTCCAAAGTTTGAGACATGACTTATATACCTAAATGAAATCCAAAACATCTTAGATTTCATCATATTCTTTGTAGTTTTGTCTTTTTCTTATCTTCAAAGTCTTGGTGATGATTGAACAAAACGGCAACAAATAGCATGACTACATGACCTGTGCATAAACCTCGTGAAGTCTGTTGAATGCAAATTTGAATATCGGCAGGGAGCAATTAATTGTCAGTGTAGCCTATTTAGGTGACTTACTTACTTACTTAGGCCTGACACCCCTCGTGGGGTATAGGCCGTCCACTACTGCTGTCCAGATTCCCCTGTTCTGGGCTTTCCTCTCTAGTTGGTTCCAGGTGTATCCGCTTTTCTTTACATCCCCTTCAAGGTCACGACGCCAGGTGTTTCTTGGTCTGCCTCTCTTCCTTTTCCCCTGAGGATTCCACGTGAGAACCTGTCTGGTGATGCTTGTAGTGGGTTTCCTGAGGGTGTGGCCAATCCAGCCCCATTTAGGTGACAGAAATTTTTTTTTACGTAAAACGGCTACATGTCAGTGTGGATATGGTATTTTGGCAAAAAAGACAATACCTGGTACTTCAAAATGCTCTTGTTAGATCATGTATAAACAAACTGTTGTTTTCTTGAAAACACCTTTTCTGCCAAACAAATAGATTTACGTTTGACGTGTCACTACTGTGAGAATTCAACAGTAACATGTTATCCCCTTTTAAATATGTAGGCCCTAAAGGGTGCAATTAATAATGATTGAGAATGAGATAGTAACAAAGGAACAAATTTAGGTCTACTGTATATTTCATTTCAATATCTCAGACAGCCGTTCCCCAAAAAGGTTTTCAATTTAATCATGCAATCGCTCGTATCTTCCAATTTACGTCTTCATGTTTAAATGTAAATGTACTTGATTTGACTGCTTTTACGTATCAAATAATTTCCGTTTATACACATATTCATGTTTAAAAACAGTTTTTTCATAGTCGTACAATGATTTACACCATTATTATTCTGCTATGCAAAGCTTACAGAAAGTTTCATTCCACCAATTTTGTTTCCTCTTACACTTGCTATTTCTGTTAGTTGAACTATTTATATTTATTAAAAAAACAGCACAAGCCAAGGATTAATTTTGGAATTGATTGGAATCACTTGGCAATCTAGTTAAAACTAGCTGTAATGTTATCGTCCCCTTAGTCCTTACGTTACGTGACACCAGTCACTTTGGGTGACCTTGACCTAAATTTCTAGGTCACCATTGGCAACTTCTGAATCTCTTGTTTACGCGATATCTCATAAACCGTGCACCAAATGTCTTCAAATTTGGTCAGTGCCTACATTTGGGGTTTACGCAGACACCAATCACTTTGGATGACCTTGACTTTTGTCACCACGACAATTTGTCACCCTTGTTAGCGTCATATCTCTTGAACCAGTGCACTTATTGTCAATGAGAATATAACATTTGCTTAATTATTGTGACAATTCTATCGCAACATCCAAACGGCGGAGGACATTGCCCCATAAGTGGCAAACACGTGTTTATAGTAGTATGTGCTGGATCGTCGACTGAAAAAGCTCCTGACTCTGTTGTTTTCGACATTTACACGTCCCTGTGGTTTTACCCCTAAATTTATTTTCAAAGGAAAAGAGTAATTTTCTAAGCTGAAATCAATCCGAATTTGAAAACTTATCTTGCATACTAAATGAAAAAAAAATTCATAATCATTTTGCTGCATCCCTTTATTATCCCCCGCCACGAAGTGGAAGGGGGATATAGGTTTGGGCTCCATCCGTGCGTGTGTCCGCCGTCCGTGGGTCCGTCCGGCCGAGTTAAAGGGGACAGCTTTTCTCAGAAACTATTTAAGATAGGGTAACTAAATTTGCTGTGTGTCTTCAGGGTATTATTTTTTACGGAGTTTTTGCCTTTTTTCCGTGTTTTTGAACTCTGTTCGAGGGTGTTGTCAAAGGGGAGAACTTTTCTCAGAAACTATTTAGGATAGGTTCACCAAACTTGCTGTGCGTCTTCATTGTATCAATACCTTGACGGAGTTCGAAAATCAGAACCGCAAACTTATTTTTTACGGAGTTATTGTCCTTGTTTTGAGATTGTGGACTTTGAGGGAGTCATCAAAGGGGACAACTTTTCTCAGAAACTATTTAAGATAGGTTAACCAAACTTGCTGTGTTTTTTCATTGTATCAATACATGATGAAGATCGAAAATCAGAACCGCAAAATTACTTTTTACGGAGTTATGTCCGTGTTTCATGTTTTCGACTCTGTTCGAGGATGTCCTCAAAGGGGACAACTTTTCTCAAAAACTATTTACGATAGAATAACAACATTTGCACTGTGTCTTTAGGGTATCAATACCTTGATGGAGTTCAAAAAATGCAATTACAGAGTTACAGTCAATTTAGGAAAATATTTTGAAGTTTTATGAAAATTTATTTGGCGGGGGATGTTGATGACCATGTCTTCTGTGTGACAATTACCAGTAGGCCTACACGTGACTTTTGAATTGAATATTTAGCTCATCGCTCCATCAGGCCTTACACATATAACATGGCATGGCATCCGGCTTCCGTCCGTCTGTAAACTTTGTGCATTTTTGCTTCTCTCTAATGCCGGAAGAGGTGAGGTGATGTTGGGTTTATCGCCGCTTTCAAGGGTATTTCACTGATATCGTGGCTGCTAGTATCATTGCAGGGAGAAAAGCCGCAACACTATTGTGGCTATGCATTGTGGTGAAACCTGCGAGCATTGGCTGGAACTAGCAACAATGGGTGGTACTGCACTGATATTGTGTGCAGCATTGCACCCAAACCTGCCTGCATATTGAACAGTTCTCTACTGCAGACAAAGTTACCGAGCCCCTGGCGGGATTCGAACCATAGACCTCCTTATCCAAAGCCGAAAGCACCAACCACTGGCTATCCTGCCCCTCACCCGGAACATCAATTCACAATCGCAGGATACCAATGGACAGTGAATCTCGTTACGTCCTTGTTTTACACCCAACTTGACAAGTGCAGATCACTGTTTTGACTGGCCTTGGTCCTTGGACAGAAAAACATTTGATACCCAGAGCGTAGGTGCGGGGATGCTCACCAACCCGTGAGTTCCAAAGGTGGCGTAGCTCATAGTACAAAAGTTACAAATTGTTACCTTGTTTAATCTAGTTGTAAAGTTGATATTTAATTCTCAGTTATCATTCATTACTTGTATTTGTTACAAAGGACGCATCTCACCTGAAAAAAAAAAACCTGTATCCAGCCCTGGTAACAGTCTAAGTAAACGTAGCCTCAATAATACTCCCTATACTCCCATACTGAGCCTGGCTTGGTGTAGTAGGGGCTCGCGTCAGCAAACTGGCAAATTGACCAATCAGGCCTTGGCTTTCCATGCCGCAATAGTCTGCTTTCGCACATCTAACGTTGGTGGGTCATAGATCGCCAAAAGGTCGGATGACGCGACCTTTTACTGCATCTCTCTAGACTCGGTATGAGAGTATATCAAGTATTATTGAGTCTAGGTTTACTTTGACTGCCCTGGTAATAGACCTTGCCAAAAGGACCAATGTCCACAAATTGCACACAGTGGTATCCCACAAAGATTTCCTGTATATTAAAATGGATGGCGTAGATTTTAATTTGTGTTGCATTTGACCATAACAAAGGTTTGTAAACTTGTAAAAAAACATCAAAAATGTTAATTTAGATAAGCAGTTTTTAAAATATAGCTCTTCGGTCATTTCTTAAACTGGCTACTTTTTGGTCAGGACTGGTAACTTTTCAAAAAAATTCTGTATTTTCCCCTAAGGAATTGACAAATTACCAATAAGTACTTTTCAGGACAATCTTTTTTATACATTGAGATAAACAATAAACTCATCAATGCGATGACATAAGAAATGTTTATTTTCAAAGCTCTCAATCACAAAACATGTTTGATATATAGAAAACATAGAACACATTCATTTGATAGACAGAAGAGAACAGTCGACAATGTCACTCGATCGGCGGGCGACAAGTCGACAAATATTTGATGCTGATATTATAAAATAAACACACTTGTAAAAGAAAACCTTTGAATATAGAATAACACTATAATAAACACATAAAACTGTTAAATATTAAGTATAAAATCCAGTAAAATTTCTCTAACAAAGAATTTCATGCACTCTATGATTAAAACTACTTATAAATTAACACAGCCTAACTTATGAAACTTGAATGGTCAAGATCCATCATTAGCACAGGCTAACTTAAATAAATCACAAAGGGGATATTGATTTTAAAACCAAATATTATTTGGTATTTTATCAACACCCCTCAAGAAAAGCTCAACAATAGGAAAATATTGTTTTGTTTTTCTTGTAAAAATCTTTGGTAAATACTTAATATTCTCCTTGTATGTCAAACAAGCATAACAATTGCTTTTATTCTATCTTCCCTCACGATGATAAAATCTTAGATAGCATGTGTAAAAATGTTATTACTTCATAAAACATTTGGTCTGAGTGTCAAAAATAAAGAGAAGATGGAATAAAATAATTTGTTGTCTATAATGATTAAACATCTAACAAACAATCACAAACAGAGGTTTACAAACATATTGATTCTGAAGAAGAGGTCAAAAACAATCCAGAAAGAAAATGAACAACCAATATGTAGAATTTCATTGGTAACAAAGAATATCAAAACTTCTAAGAAATGAAATAATGCCTTTTTTCGGGAGATGAAAATAAACGCAAGTTATGTTAATCCAAACCTAAAGGAAGATAAAAATAACAAGTTGTTATTCTCTAACGAGTGAGTGTGATTATGATTATGCAAACTATGCCAGAGAAATCACAGTTGATTGAAATGTTGAAGTGAAACGCTTTACCTTGATGATTTGACAAGGGCTAGGACCCTGTACAGGTTAAGCTGACGGGTTTTGTGGTACATGCATTGTGGTAGAATGAACATTTCTTATGTTTTGATGAAGTTGCCAATGTGTACAAATGAAGATATGGAAAATTTAAACATGTCTAAATCGACATGGGCTGGGACAATACATGAACGTGAGGATTTATCAAATTTCTAAATAACTATTAACTCTATTTCCAAGGTAAAATATTCTGTGACAGGGGTCGAAATACCCCTTATAATTGCGTGCCATGGCACGGTAATAATTGAAATGGCACGGTTAAAAAACATCCTGAGTGCCCTAATGGCACGCCTTATTTTCTCAGAAACATAACCCACCTTAGTAATTTAATCACCAAAACGATCTCTTGTCTTAATTGAAAAATTCCAGGCATATTTGAAAGCTCCAAAAACCATTTTCATTCCGGTGATAACGAGTTTACTGTTTACCATGGGCGCGGCCATTTTGTATGTGACTGCGCATGACAGGAAATCTTGTCTAGACAGGATTTCCTGTCTACAACACGATCTCAGAAAGCAGACGATAGAAACCGATAGCAGACGATGTCTCAGAAGAAAACAATTTTAAGCTTTTTTAAGCCATCTGTTCCCATTAAAAAAGCTGACGCCTCGGACAGAACATCTACAGATACATCATTAATAACTCATAAAACGAAACCTGAGCTCACAACAGAAACACAAGGGGCTAGCACTAGTAGCAGTAAGGGAAGCAGTGGTGGTAACAGTATTGTAACACGTGGAATACCTCAGAGCTGGCCTCCCAAAAAATATGATTCATGGTTGGAATGTGATAGATCAAATAACCTGATATTTTGTAAAATATGCAGAGAATTTGGCCGTGAAATTGGTAGAGATGGGAAAGAAAATCGTTTTGTCACTGGATCAAAAGGTTTTAGAACAAGTAAATTAGAAACTCATAGTGAAAGTGATGAACATTTGCTAGCACTCAGTGCTCAAATAGCATGCAAGTTAAAGCCAGGAGAATCACATTTTGAGAGATCATTGGTAACTCTGAATGAAAAAGAGACTGAGAGACTTTCAAAAATTTTCCTAACTGCATATCATCTTGCTCAGAGAGAATTACCTTTCACGGAATTTGAGGAACTTCTCAGATTACAGAGTGTTAATTTTAACACAGATTTAATGAACAATTATGCAAATGACAAACAAGCAAAAACTTTCATTGACTTTATTGCTCAGGAAATCACTTGTGATATGATGAATGATGTGAAAAAATCTGGTTGCTTTTCCATTTTGTGTGATGGAAGTACAGACAGTTCTGTTATTGAGGAAGAAATTGTTCATGTTAGATATATTGAGCAAGTGAACTTTAAACCTGTCACAAAATTCTTGGCTGTCAAAGGTGTAGAAAAAGCTGATGCAGCGGGCATCTATGATGCGGTAAACAAAGCATTGACTGAGGAAGGGGAGTATGAAAACTGGAAAGAAGGTGTTGTTTCCTTTACATCTGATGGGGCACCTGTTATGATGGGGAAAAAGGGGGGAGTTGCAGCTAAATTAAAACATGATGTCCCTCATGTCATTCCTATCCCATGTGTAGCACACAGACTGGAACTTGCAATGAAAAGTGCTGGTAAAAACCTTACTTTGCTTGCTACACTTGACAAGTTGATGGAAAATATTTACAAGTTTTACCATTATTCACCTCTAAACTGGACAGGTCTGCAAGAAACAGGAGAAGCACTTGGTGTTAAAATAATCAGGCCAGTAAATATTTATGGGACAAGGTGGGCAAACCATAGGAATAGAGCACTCAAGGCAATACACACCAACTACACTGCAATCAGCACTCACTGTGGCCAGGTTGCAATACAAAGCAAAACTGAAACCAGTTGTAAGGCAAAACACATTGCAGACAGTTTGAAGTCTCTGGATATTGTGCTCTTCATGCACTTTTTGTTGCTCTATTTTGCAACTTGTGCTTCTTTGTCAGATTGTTTCCAGGACAATGACACATCCATAGATTTGATTCCAGTGAGAATGCATGCAGCCTGTGTGAAACTTACTGAAACAGACATTGACAAAATGGCACAGGAATTCCTGAACAATGAAGTTGTTGAAGATGAATATAGAACAGTGAAGCTAGATCAGAAGAAAAGAGGATTTGCTACTAAGGAGAAAATGGTCAAGAAAGCTGTTGGTGAATTTCAAACTTTGTCAAAAAACACAGCAGAAACACTCTTCTCCAGGATTGCAGAATTTGAAGGGAACAGTGATGTTATGGAAGCTTTTCACATTTTCTCACCTCATAATTGGCCAGAAGAACATGGTTCATTGGTCAACTATGGTAGGAAGGAGACTGAGAAGATTTTTCATCATTTCTCTGATCATCTCACAAGAAGAGACATCACAAAAGATGCCTGCTTGACTGAATTACCTGATCTTTTGCTTGAAGCCTGTGCCATACAGAAGAGAAATGAGAATTTATCTTACATTGACTTGTGGTCAAGGTTGATGAAACAGGATCAAGTTTACAAGAAAAACCAAAACATTCTTGCCTTGGTTCAAATATCTCTTGTAATGGCAGTGTCATCTGCAGAGTGTGAAAGGGGCTTTTCGATGATGGGGAGAGTGAAAACTGATTGGAGATCTAGGTTGAAGCCAGCAACTCTTTCCTCTCTCATGACTGTTGCTCATTGTAAAACAAAACTTGCTGACTACAAACCAGGAGGGGCCATCAATAGGTGGATGAGAAAATGCCCCAGAAGATGGACACCATCTTATGGTTCCAAAAGTGAAACCATGTAACGGTAAAACCAGAAAACTGTAACAGAACACAGGACAGGTACAATACTGTAGTTTTAAGACTTTATTAACATTAAAATTTCAAATGATGGTTATTACTGTTGCAGTCATTTATTATGAAAAAAGTGTGGGCACACTTAATTTCTGAAGGGCACACTTAAAATATTTGTCTGGTGCCCTGAGGCACACTTGTTAAAATTTGCATTTCGACCCCTGTGTGATTGAACTTCTGAATTGAAAATGACAAAAGTCCGAGCTCCCAAAAAAAATCATAAATGCAAGCTCTATTCAGAATCTCTCAGGCTCTGTTGTTTTTCAACTTTCAGATTGGCTAATGGAATATTCTTATAAGTTCAAAATTAGTCAATATCGTCCCAGTCCACCTAAATAGGTTTCACATTGAGGGTCCTTGCAACTTTGCAACTCACCGCATCTTTCATTCACAATAAGGGTACGTATCTACATCGGGACTGATAATGTCGCCCACACTTATTTGGTTGACACAAAAGACAATCTTATCACTAGCTTAGAATAACAGTTTATGTGGTGTTAGTACAATGGTATATCTACAAAATCTCGGACAGTTCATTCATCTAGCGTGATTGCTGCCATGGACCAATGGTGATAACAAACGACTCCTGTTATTTTTAAAACAGAACAGGTGAAATACCCTTTGAAACATGTTGTAATTTTTAAGTATTTGTTTTTAATTGTTTTACAAGTAATTAAACAATTGGTCAGTTACTTGACGGACACCAGTGAAAGATTTTAATTACAGATCATTTCTTATTCTTTCTGAATACTTAGCCTGCGGAATGCGTTAATGTATAAGCTAATCAAAATCATATGTGGACAGCAAAATCAAATGTTTCGATGACTACTCTCAAAATTTGATTAGAACTCTAGGATTGAAAATATCACTCACAGAACAATTCACACAAAACTATTTCACAAGTTTACAATCTATCCCCATAGTGGTGTGTCACTATAGTTATTCAAACAATGTCGTACAACTGCTTCCAAATCATTTCAAACATCCGTTGGCCGTGATCAGCAAAATACAATATTCCTAATGACATTAAAATAAAACATTGTTGATTCTAACATTTTTGAAAAAATATGATGACCAATGAAGTAACAATTGAAATTTGTAAAAAATGTAAAACCTTACTATTCATTCACATAAAGACATGGTACTCAACTGTCTACCGGTAAACCACCTTCAAAGATGCCAGGACACGGCAACAATGGCTGCAGTTAGCAGGACACAAGTTAATTTTCACCACTCTTTAAACCATGAACAAATCCTAATGTACTTAATACATTTAACAAATGCTGTTCTGTTTTGAAAACAATAGTTTGGACACAAACCAGATGAATGAGAGATATACCGATTGATGAGGTGGTCTAGATAAAATGATTTCTTCTCTCACTCCGCCTTTTCATCCTCTTCTTCCTCCTCCTCTTCCTCCTCAGCTACATCTTCTTCCTTCTTTGCTTTCTTTGACCTGTTGAGGAATTCTTTCCCATCTTTGGCAGTTTTCTGCATTGTCCCTGCTCTCTTCACGGCAGGTTTGGCGGGCGCTGCGGCGACACGTGAGCTAGATCTTGTCTTCCTGCCGCCACTCATATCATCTCCCTCCAACAAGGTCTTTGCTGTGGAGAAATAGTATTGGCAATGATTGAATAATGCAGGGTTTGAAATAAGCACTGGCCCGGTAGCCAATGGCTAGCAAAAAAGATGCTGGGCTAGTAAAGTGCAATCATTGGTAGGACTAGGTGAATTTAAAGAAAATATGATAATATCGGTGTAATTAACTAGTCAATATATCTTTTGGCTAGTTCTCACACGTCCGCACTTATCCGAATGGCTAGTACCCCAATAGTACTAATTTTGACCCCTGTAATGGATTGAATAAATGAGAAGAAATTATTTAAAACTTTAAACTTTTAGTTATCTCCCTTTACATGCAGTCTCTTGTAAGTATTGACATTCAGCATGCTCTTACTCAGAGATTTTTAGTTTCAACAAGGGTCTGTGCAATGTGCAGTCAATATTTTGCATTGTCTACTTGAAAGTTCTCAATAGCAATAAGCTATCAAAATCTATGAATGCATTTCAGCGATATGATTGTTCAGTGTTTCAGGGTCGTGTGGCGTTTTCAAAATGAAGCTTTCAGAGCCCTCTTTTGGCATTAGCGAGATAGGGCCAAGCAACAAAATATCAAAGCGAAGCAGGATGGCCAACCTTACTGGTCAATGTTAGATCAACAGTAAGAATCTTAATGAGGTTGATAATATAGATTTATTTATCTAGATTTTATAGTTTAGGCCAAATTGCTTGCATCATAATCTGCATAATTATTCCACTTCCTGTAAAGTATGAATAGAAATAATTTTATTTGAAAATAGAAAGGTTATGCTAGTTAAACATACACTAGCTTTCTACAGCTCCACATATTACCAAAATGATAAACTGATAAACCTTTGTTTTATAAGCACCATTCCATAATAACAGATGAGCTAGACTGAAATCTGAACCAACCTTCCTGTATTGTCTTGGCCATTGTTCCCTCTTTTTTAACTGATGAACGTCCTTTCTTTGCCTTTGATGTTTCTTGTCTTGTGTCACCAAGTTTTTCATTATTCAATAAGTCTTTTCCTTCCTATAATTAAGAAATAACCAATATTTACAAATATATTCTTCAATCTGTTACATAAAAGATTCAAAATGAAGAAAATGTCAAACACAAGCACATGTCCAAATCCAACATTATTTTATTCATGAGCATCAACATAATGAATGGAATGGTCAAAGGGAGGTAATTCCAAATTATCTCCCCTTGGCCTGTTTTACTCCCATTTAGGCCATGACTCCAGCTCAAATATTCTCTACATTTTCTACTCGTAAATTATAAACTGATATTGCGCTTGTTTACTTGTGAAGTAAGATTTTAGAAACTTGATGGACAATATATGACGTATATATCAAATATAATATTTCCTTACCCAAATGACAGTAATCAGACTAGTACTAAAGAGTTATAGCTTGAATACACAACCTTCTAGGAATAACCTCTTACACGACATCACATTTGCATTAAGCCACGAAAACTTTTGCAACATGCCCAAAATATTTCATTTATTATGTCCTAAACCAAATCAAAACTTCTGGAAACAAAATCAAGAACTGTCAACAATGTGATTCATCAGATTATCAGCAATAAGCAGAAAGGCAGCTTAGAACACTGTTTTTAACATGGATATAGTAAGAAAATGAGTTGATTAGAGAAACTTGGGCAAGACTTGGACAGAAGCAGAGTACTGTAATAGAAACAAACTATTTAAGTCTCTTCTTCATCACTCCGTCTTCAAATCCAGACTCAAAACTCACCTCTTCAAATCTATCTTTTCCAAATGAGAGTTCATGCGCTATACAAGTGGACTATTATTATTTATTATTAAAGAATAATCTTTTATCTTACTTTAGCTGTGATTGCCATTGTGCCATCTTTAGGAATGCGTGGTTTCTTTGGTGAAGGAGCCTCGGCAGTCTCTGACTGCAACTCTTCGATTTTCTTCTGCTGCCCCCTGGTGAGAGCATCTGCGTCTACGCTGCCACCGGACGCCTCCAGAAACTGTTCGCCTTCCTGCAATCGATTTATTGACTTGAAAATTGGTACATGCGACAATATCTAAAGATTCTCGAAAAAGATACATGTTTCTCTCATCTTCAGAAACACCTGTGAAAAGTATTGTTAGTAAAGTAAAGTAACAAAACAAATTTAACTTAAGATGACATGAAGTAACTTCTGAATTTATCTTCCTGTAGGAATAATTCAATTTCAATATGAAGAAACACATTAATATTGAACTTCTGGAATATATGGTAGCATCTTAACAAGGTTTTCACCCTTTTTTTGGGCCAATTGTGAAATATAATAGTATTTTCTTTAAATTCAACAGAATACCAATGATTGCTCTTAAATAGCTCAACATTTTTTTTACAAGCTATGGGCTATCGACTAGTGCTAATTCCCACCTGGACTGATGGGGCCTTTTGCAATGTTAAATTACCTTACTTCTCAAAATGTTACACAAAACAAATTGATGGTCGATTTAATTTTACACAGGACCCTCTCTAGGTACAATAGGAGGTCTGATTGTCTCCCTTTTGACAACATTAGTAAATGTAATGTAACCGATAGTGATTTGAAATAGTATTCAATACTATTTCAAATCACTATCAGTTACATTACTAATGTTGTCAAAAGGGAGACAATCAGACCTAAGAATTGGTGTTCCAAATAAAGAAATACTCGATAAAAAAATAAAAAATATCAACCCCAAATTGTACACTTTGTGGTATTGCTTTCTTCAAAATGAATAACGTTCAATCGACGGTCCTCAAAACGCTCTTCAGCCTACCTTAGCAGTGACTGCCATAGTGCTATCTCTGGGTAGTGCAGGTTTGTCCGAACCAGAAGCCTCCTCGTCCTTTAGTCCCTGTAGTTTAAGCAGCTTGTCGTGCCCCGCCGCCTCCAACAGTGCGATTCCTTCCTGCAACATCACAATAGTCTTCATGATAATTGCATCAAATAAAGGTTGTTTAAAAGTTGAGGTGAGGTGAGGTGAGGTGATTTTTTAACAATGTTTTCAAAAATATTTTACTTACATCAAGGCTACTCATATTATTGCAGGGAAAAAGCCTGCATGACTATTGTGGTTATGCATTTCAATGAAACCTGCGGGCATCGGATGGCACTGAAATTCAGAGTAGCATTGCACCCAAGCTTGTCTGCAATATAGTACAGTTGTCATTGCTTTTAGGCTTGTTGTCGGTAATATAATAAATCCTGATCTTGCTTAAAAGAATTAAAATGTAAGTAAAGAGTAACATGTCCATTGTTTTCTGCAAAACACTTATAATTCAGCAAATACCTGTCAACTCAACCTTTGTTTTTTGGTTAACTGCCTAATTTCCTTATACCGGTAAATGCTCTTGCTTTTAAAGAGTCAAGAGTCCTAATATTGTATTAAGATTGAAGAATCAAAACAATCAATTCAAAAGACATTACAGAAACATCTAAAAAATGTTCTTGACTAATTTCTTTGAGCAATCTGCCAAATTACCCAAGATCTATCATCAAGAATCAATTCGCGACTTTCACAATAATTTTTCGACTTGCATTTGGGTACGCTTCCGGTTTGTTCGCTGTGTAGAATTCCACACAGCGAACAAACCGGAAGCGTACCCAAATGCAAGTCGAAAAATTATTGTGAAAGTCGCGAATGATCTTAACATAACCAAGGACAGACATGTTAAAAATAACTACCTTTAATCTGACAAAATTGACAAAACAATCTTCCTAGAAGCAGATAAAAACTTTAATATTAGTTATAATCAGTAATGTCTAAAGTACTCAAAAGGTGTATTTTCTACCCAAACTTTGCAATTTCAATCTTTACCTTCTTATACATTGCAATCTGTTTCCAAGATTAACCTTTCTGACTTTTACTTGAGCCATACATAACTAGACCACATGCCACACCTAAAACTCAATACTAAAGAGCAACATTCCACATATCTACAATATTAACGCCTTCGACAATGAAAATGAACATTCCTCAACAGATGAGCTATTTTACTCCTCCCACTCAAAAATAAGAGAATTTCTCCATAAAGAACCGAAGGTAACTTTAAACTGTCCACCACTTGAATTCTTGAAACTACACAATTCCTTTTCCTAACACTACACATGTAAGCTTTTGTACCTGAACAAAAACAATGAATTTCATGATGTGAAATGATGAATTTAAAAAAAATCTACCTTCCAAAGCTTTGGTCTCACAAAAAGCTTGCTTGCCTGATGCCTATGTAGCTTTCAAAACATTGTTTCCCTCTAAACCTCAAAAGACAATGGAAATTTCGACTCAAATCTTACCAAAAAGATCTCTCGAAAGGGCACAAAAAGAGAAATCTTCTTTCCCCAACTCTAAAACTTGTCTTTTTTTATGCGGCCTGTACACCAACTGAGCCCCGGCCTATTCCTTCTAAACCTCAAAGGACAATAACAAACTGGAAATTTTTCAAATCTTACCAAAAAAATATCTCTCGAAAGGGCACAAAAAGAGAAATCTTCTTTCCCAACTCTACAACTTGTCTTTCTTTATCAATTATGCTTGCCTATGTAGCTTTCAAAACACTGTTTCCTTCTAAACCTCAAAGGACAATAACAACCTGGAAAATGACTCAAATCTTACCAAAAATATCTCTCAAAGGGCACAAAAAGAGAAATCTTCTTTTCCCAACTCTACAACTTGTCTTTCTTTATGCGGCCTGTACACCAACTGAGCCCCAGCCTATTGTAGCGTGCCACGCCCCAAAGACAACAAACTCCACAGAGCTCTAGGTGTGTCCGTTCTACCTCCATATGTGCAAGAGATGCTGTATAATCCCTGTTTACACAATGGACTTGAAAAAACGAGGGCCAGCCTCGGATGCAAATAGAACAGAATATTTCACTACGGAGGGATAATTGCTTTCTAATGCATAAATTAGGCACAGTAGGCAGGTGGTTTTACATCTGGACACGTTGACCTACAGGAAGTATTTTTCTATGAGATCTAACCTGTTCTATTAACTTTGAATATAGAACTTCTACAAATCCATAATTTTTTCAAAACGTCTTTCAGAATATACAATACTGTTTCCTCTTAAATAAACCAAAATTTCACAGAATATTATTCAGGTGTCGAATCAAAGATCAGGTACTCAAAGACTTACCATTTTCCTCACAAAATATTTTAGGGGGTTTGATATTTTATGACTTAATTCAAGACATTTTAAAAGAAAGCTTTAGACTTTTTTCTATGCAACTTATTTTAAGAAAGTAAAATGCACAAAAAAATAGGAAAATAATAGCTACTTATTTTATTGCAAGTTTTTGTTTGTTTTAATGTTATTAATAATGTTTTTCTTGTCATAGGGAAAATATAAACAAGGGGAATACAAAAAGAATACTTGAGAGTAATGAAGGGTCTCATTTTCAGTTTTTGGCTAAAATGTTTATAAGCATGAATAAAAATGAAATCTTATGACAGTTGCATGATTTGTGTAGGGATTGGGAAAGCAATTGTCAACAGTGGGATTCGGTCAATTCACGCTTCTTAGTAATTATCTGAAAATCAAATTGGCCAGTGCTCTATGTAAATATTTAAGTTAACACAGAAAAATAATTTTAAATTGGCCAATGAGCAAAATGGCCCATGATCTTAACTGAATTTTTGTGATTTTTAGACACACTTCCATTTTGATTATGTCCCTTATCTCAAGATATTCATTTGTTTGCAGTACTTCTTAGAATATTTTCAATAAATGTTTTTAGTCTTAAAACATGACAAACACCAGAAACAACTGTGTATGGGAATGTTTGTAAGCTTTCAGAAATCTCCTCGCCTTATCATGGTAAATTTCTACCCCTTCTCAGGTATGTATACAATGCCATTTTGGACGAATACATCAATACTGTTTGTATATGTTGAACTTGAATACATCTCTCGTTACAAAAACTATCTCTATAATAATTTTATATTTTTTTTATTATAATGGATATTTATATAGCTCGCATATCCAACCACTCGTGGTTGCTCAAGGCGCTTACATTTTCCCCTGGTCAATGGCATAATAACTTGATATATCACTTTTTCTACACTGATGTCATTTACTGAAATTCAATGTTTTGTTTCTTTTAAATAAAAGAGTATTTAGATAAAGTAAATAACAAAGGACAACCAAAATTAATGAGGGGGTTTCGCTTGACGCATCCAAACACTGCTGTCGAGTTTTATAAACTCTTCACTTGTTTACATTACCTACAACTTTTACAACATTTGAGCATCGGATTTGCATTTCTTACAATAATGTAGTGTTGATAACCATTCAGGACAATCTTAGGATTGAATATGGTATTGCTTACAAATTGTTGCATACAGTACTAAAGATATTAATACTCAGTCATTTTTCAAGAAAACGTCAGCGTATCTGTATTGTCAGTTTTTAAAAATTGTTTGGGGTTTAAAGTATTTTGTCGCGTAAATATGCAGATCTGCTTATCTGGAGCACTGTAACAACATTGGTACTAAAGATTTAAATGCAATAATGGTCTTCACTTTATTCATATATCTTTTTTATTGTTGTTTTTTTCAACTAAACGCGGATAAAATTGATGATTTAATGAGGTAACGTATACGTTGGTTGAAAATCATACCAGTTAGATTAACAGTCAGAACCTCAAATCATACTTCAAAATTGTGTCAAGCAAAACTTAGATTATTTTGATTAGAAAAATTAAAATGAGGTGTCAGAATCATGAATTCTGTAGGAGGGCTGCATCTACCTGTCTACTGTCTGCAAAATTTATGTTGACGACTAATATTTACAGCAACATCAACTTAAGATGACTTATGATAAATTAATTTTATGTTACAAACAACTGCTTCAAGAAGCCAGTTCATTCTTTACAAAAATGATTGTTTATTTGTCACTTTCGTCATCATGTTACCACAACTTCACTGCATATGTCCCAATTCCCCCATCTAAACAAATGGCGCCGAAACGGACGAATATTCCAATTATATGCTAAATAAACACATATCTTCTTACTCCGGATAATTATCACTCTTCACTTTCATAAAATCTTTTCTCATAAATTTTACCGAATGACAACACTAATTCACGCCAACACGAAGTGAAGAAATGACCAAACAACGGTATTATGCACATATCAGTGACAACGCTCTTCCATTATAATGCATTCTCGGGCAAGATAGTACACGACTCGCAAAACATGACCTTGCACATCAAAGACGCCATATTGGAAATTTGACAAGTCGCTTATTTGACTGACCAAAATGACCATCAAGCATTCCATTTAGGAAACAAAACCAACAAATAATTGAAGATTTTTTATTTGAGAATCATAATGCAACGAAAAACTTTCTAAATTTTCATAATTTCATGGCGAAATACTACCAAGTAGGTCACCACTGCGTTTCTCCAACATGTCGAAATCTATGGCGTCTCAAGAAACAAAAGCCCCCAATTTCAGACGCCGATTTCTCGAAATCGAGGGTCGTAATAATGAACCCACCTTTGCAGTCACCTGCATTGTACCATCACGAGCAAGAGAAGATTTGCCGTCGCTCATTTTGATGCGTCTTTTTGCAAATAACAGAAGCCGAACAAGGGGCGAAATTTGCTCGATTTCCACGAGGTGAACCGCAACCGAGTCAGGAAGGCGTGGTCACGTGTCAGGCAACCAGCTCGCTGATTGGTGCACGTGACCAAGGCCAACCCGGAAGCGGGAATGTGAAAACACAAACCTTCTAAGAATGAAGACACCCCTCATGTTTTACGTTAATTATGAATTAAAAGACTTATGCAAAAATATGTTTTGTATGGGAACTTTTTCTTCGATGATAAATCTCAAGAATTCTGCAAAGGTTTCTGTAGTTTGGTGTGAATTACCCCAATTACTTCTGTGGCAAAATCTTTGTTTTGGTTTTACGTGTTACCAAGCATTTTCCTCTGAAGACATTCGGCGCTCTAAAAGGGTCAGAAAATGATATCAAATCTAATTATTCAATGTTTAAATTTTATAAACATTTATTTGGACCATCTATCATTATTCCTATTGCATCTTAGGACAATGTTTACATTGTTTTCCCCGAAGGCAAATGTAGTTTTATGTATTCTATTCATTTTAAATCAATGAAAAATAAACTCAAATCGCTTTTGTAGTATTCATGTTTCAGTTCTAGGTCATAGGAAAAGACATTGAAATGAAACGAAATTTTAGAGATATCGTTGCAATCGTCGGTTTATAATGAAAACAAGTGACACATTGACTAATATCACTGCCTACTTAATTAATCCATTCTAATTTGTAAACCCCCGTTTTTCTAAGATCTTATGTCTTATCATTTATATAATTATGCTGGTAGGATTATTAGTTCTTCTGGGTGTCACCAGAGAGCAATATTACATTTAAAGGAGGACTAATGAGGACTAATAATGTTAATTAAGGAACTAACAAAACATGCTGTTGAAATCAATCGATCGGGTCTACTTCATTTTATAATACTGAACGTTCTTTAACTATCCATGCGGAAAAAATGACCCAAGCTTGTTTTTCCAATAATTTAAAAAACTCAGCATCAAAAGTCTTAAATGAAAAACTTCACATTAGGCTTCTTATTTATTGAAAACGTATTTGTCACACCACATTTCAAATATTAAATGTTCATATTTCTCATACGCATGCTATACACAAATTTACATATACCTGTTTTAAATTTTCTTCATTTTTCAAAAATAAATTAATACATATCGAAATGAAAATGTTTCATGAAATATTTTTGATGATAAAATGATAAAATGTGACGTTCTCCTATCCCTTGTCGGGGTCTAGGACAAAAGCAACCCAGACAAAAGCCACCCAGGAACCTTAGACATCATAATACATAGTAGATTTGCTTTGGAGAAGAGGCCAGCAAGCTCTATGGCATGAGCGATTTTCTAGATACTGACTCTCTTCTCATTGATGGGCTTGTCAAACTTCAGAAGGGCTGGTTGAATTTAAACCAGTCCTGCTTGCATGCAGGGACGTATTTCGAACGCTGCAGGGACGTATAAACTTTTTATTCTCTTTGCAAAGATAAATTCAGGTGAAAAGAGCTAGTTTCGACAAGTATATCTACTGATACCGTTCATTGATAAATATGTATGCATATATGTGTATGAATATAATAAGTTACAACAAAATCGCCTTTTGTGTAAATTTTCCAAACAAACCCTTTTGTACAAAATAATTTAGTAGAAGACATTTGCTTGTTTCAGTTTGTACACAACTAAGAAATCGCCACTATGTCAACTAATAACCATCCATGTTATAAAGAGAAGTATATATGTCCAAATCGTCACTGAAGTTCATGTCAAATGAGTTTTGTATGGTGTGATGAATGTTTGTAGTTTAATTAGTCATCACTTCCAAATTGATATGTTTTTGTAAACTTGCTGATATGAATTTCATGTCAGTCGATAAAAGGGTTTAGAAGGTAATTTAACCTTAGGTTGGTTCTTAAAGTAGTAAGAAGGTAGTTTAACACCAAAATCTAAAACATCTACTGACAGTTACTGTAAGGAGAAACCATGAAACCAAGGATTAAATAAGGTTGAAGACTTTGATAGGAAGGCAAAACGCGTACCTGAGTACACGACGCACCTGACCCTGTGAAACATCACATTATGTAATGAATTAACTGTAATCACTCATGTACATCACTGACCTATATTAATTAAATGTAAACATCTCCTGTATTGTACATTACTGGCTTCTTACCACTTATCTCTGTTTAATTACATTTACTCTTTTCATTAAGTTGTTGTTACTGTGTATTGTACTATTTACTTATAAATACGCCCCATCATCATTACTCTTCCTCTGCTTGATAACGACACAAGAATCTGTGTCGAAACGTCGCATACAATGAACAAAGAAGTTGTCATCCATACATTCCTCAGCATTATCACATTATGTGACTAGAAGGTTGATAATCGCCGCTTGATGTTCACGGTAAATGAAAGGTATGAGCGAACATAACATTCTTAGTTGTCTCTCGCTTATGAGCTGAACATTAAAGTTTGTTTATTCACAGTTTAAGGCACATGCCTCTAATTATTAAAGAAAGCACTTAGGTCCATTTGTTTCTACTTTATTGATTATTCCAACTCTAAACCTGGCAATCGAAGTTGAAACACTGTTGCCAAAACCACCATGGATTTATTTGACATAAATTAACGAATAGAAGATCAAGACTGACACTCTATAGTAATCAATTTTGATGTCGACTATTAAGCAAATTGACTATGGAACGTTGCATTTGATTGGAATATTAAACAGTGAAGGTATATCTGAAGCGAGCATTTGCCGCAATGTTGTTTTGAGGAACGTTTGAGTTGGAAGGTATATGTAGGGAGAATAGATGTATGTAAAACATAGATCATATACCAAGTTTTGGAGGGAACAGGGCAATTGCTACCCTGACAATTTCCAACAGGACATTTCCCAGACTTTACAACCAGTTATTTCCGTGTACTTTGTACGACAAGATCAACCAAATTTTGTTTGATAATGACATGGGGTAGAAACGTTAAGTAGTTTCACACGTGGCTGCGCCACTCGTGAAAATATAAACTTTCTACCTCACTCGATGAGATAAACATGGTATTAGTCAATTAGAGGCAGATATCCTCTGTGGCACTTTGTGGCGAAACATATCATATCTAACGTACAACTAACAATCAAAGTTAAAAACTGTGAACTCATTTTTGTCTCGAAATACCTGTATACATAAAATCAGTATCAGTCCTTGCGTTATTGAATCTGTGAAAATACATTGAACTCAAACAAAGACACACTCAGCATGAAATGTTCATTTATACTAAGGAGTGTAGCACAAAGTTAAGGAAACAGCGTCAAACATGTATAGTCCATTGAAAGTAGAGACATGGCATGTGCAGAGTAAATGACTTGTGCCAATATCATCCAAAAGTCAATATCCTATGTGACATCCATAAAGGGCGATGTTTGTTGGACATTGGTTTTCAAAAGATTTTCGTAACACTGTCTTACAATGACAGTATATTCTTCTTCAAAGCCTGTGATTATTCGAAGTCGTCCTCAACCATGACCCTAAATAGTGTTGTTCAATGCTGCTCTTCATCCCAATAGTTTCAGAAGGAACTCTTGAAAAATTCTTTGTTCTTGAGTTGTTTAATGCGGCACTGGATTCAAATAGTTTCATAGGAACTCTTGAAGACAATCCACACTCTAACAATCGTTGGTTATACAGAGCTTTTTTCAGTGTTGGACTTCATTCCAACAGATTCATAAGGTACTCTTTAAAACATTCTATACCCTTTCAATCGTTGGTTATACAGAGCTTTGTTCAGTGTTGGACTTCATTCCAACAGATTCATAAGGTACTCTTTAAAACATTCTATACCCTTTCAATCGTTGGTAATACAGAGCGTTGTTCAGTGTTGGACTTCATTCCAAGAGATTCATAAGGTACTCTTTAAAATCGTCGGTTCGTACTACTAAAGAAGTGGGAAACCTCGGGGACGAGTCGAGATGAATAAGATGAACAGATGCAGTTGTTTTATGGTCGACCATGGTTTATTATGGTGATGGCAGAGCCGGTAGTAATGTAACAACTTAGAGATCATGTCAGGTAAAGTCTCTACCCGACATGGAGGCTGGCTCTAAGCCGTGTCCGGCCTGGAACGTAGTACATGGACACTACATAACCGCTGGGTCGGTGTTGGCGAGATCCCGAGTCCAGGGCATGGTTCTGCAGCGTCCAGGCTGCTGCAGTCTGTGGCCAGTGTAATATCCAGTCTGCATGTCTTTGGTCCAGCCCGTCGTATCCAGCCCCTCGTGTCCAGGGCTATCCCTCCTTTTAAAGGCATTGTGGGATCACAGCCCGTGACACTCAAGCTTAGTTACTTGTTTCAATGGTTACAGTTTGCATCATAATTACATAATCGTCAATGGCAGTTAAGTCAGATTACATAAGGTTTGAAAGGTAATGCACTGAGGCGTATCTACCGTGACCATGCAAGGCTCGGGATAGCCACAGGCCATTATGTAATTAATGTACAATTTGAAAATGATAGATTATTGGGGAATAACTTTGGGGAAATGGCTCATTGAAGAGGGATCACAGCCTGTGACACTCAAGCTTAGTTACATGTTTCAATGGTTACAGTTTGCATCATAATTACATAATCGTCAATGGCAGTTAAGTCAGATTACATAAGGTTTGAAAGGTAATGCACTGAGGCGTATCTACCGTGACCATGCAAGGCTCGGGATAGCCACAGGCCATTATGTAATTAATGTACAATTTGAAAATGATAGATTATTGGGGAATAACTTTGGGGAAATGGCTCATTGAAGAGACTTTTAAAACATTGTAAATCATGAAATAATTAGTAGGTAAACGTATCGTTAGATGCACGTTTACACTACTGAGTAGTCGAGGCGAAAAACATACCAAGGCACTCTAATGAAATAGAAACCCGTTGGTTATACTCAAAGGTGTTGTTCAATATTGGAAATCATTCCAATAGCTTCATAAGGTACTCTTGAATACATTCTATAACCTTCCAACAGTTGGTTTTACTCAAAAGTGTTGTTCCATATTGGACTTCAATCCAATAGCTTCATAAGGTACTCTTGAACACATTCTATACCATTTCAATCGTTGGTTGTATTCAAGAGTGTTGTTCAATATTGGACTTCATTCCAATATCTTCATTAGGTACTCTTGAAGACATTCCACACCCTTACAATCGTGAGTTATACCGAGCTTTGTTCAGTGTTGGACTTCATTCCAATAACTTCATTAGGTACTCTTGAAGACATTCCACACCCTTACAATCGTGAGTTATACCGAGCTTTGTTCAGTGTTGGACTTCATTCCAATAACTTCATAAGGTACTCTTTAAAACATGCTATACCCTTTCAATCGTTAGTTATACAGAGAGCTGTTCAGTGTTGGACTTCATTCCAAGAGATTCATAAGAAACTCTTTAAAATCGTCGGTTCTTACTACTGAGTAGTCGAGGCGAAAAACACACAAAGGCGCTCTAATGAAATAGAAACCCGTTGGTTATACTCAAAGGTGTTGTTCACTATTGGACATCATTCTCATAGCTTCATAAGGTACTCTTGAATACATTCTATACCCTTTCAATCGTTGGTTGTATTCAAGAGTGTTGTTCAATATTGACTTCATTCCAATTGCTTCATAAGGTACTCTTGAAGACATTCCATACCCTTCCAACCGTTGGTTGTATTCAAGAGTGTTGTGCAATATTGGACATATTTCTAACAGCTTCATAAGGTACTTTTGAACACATTCTATACCCTTTCAATCGTTGGTTTGACTCAAGAGTGTTGTTCAATATTGGACTTCATTCCAATAGCTTCATAAGGTACCCTTGAAAACATTCTATACCCTTTCAATCGTTGGTTTGACTCAAGAGTGTTGTTCAATAAAGGACATCATTCCAATAGCTTCATAAGGTTCTTTTGAACACATTCTTTATCTTTCCAATCGTTGGTTTTATTCAAGAGTGTTGTTCAATATCGGACCTTATTCCAATAGCTTCATAAGGTACTATTGAAGACATTCTATACCCTTTTAATCCTTTTTTTTGTATTCAAGAGTGTTGTTCAATATTGGACATTATTCTCATAGCTTCATAAGGTACTCTTGAAAACATTCTTTACTTTTCCAATCGTTTGTTGTACCCAACAGTGTTGTTCAATATTGGTATTCATTCTCATAACTTCAAAAGGTATTATTGAAGACATTCTATACCCTTTCAATCGTTGGTTATACTCAAGAGTGTTGTTCAATATTGGACTTCATTCCAATAACTTCATAAGGTATCCTTGAAGACATTCTATACCCTTCCAATCATTGGTAATACTAAATAGTTTTGTTCAATATTGATTTCATTCTCATAACTTCATAAGGTACTCTTGAAGACATTCCATACCCATCCAACCGTTAGTTGTATTCCAATCGTCGGTTTCAAGAGTGTTGTTCAATATCGGACTTCATTCCAATAGCTTCATAGGTACCCTTGAAGACATTCTACACCCTTCCATTCGTTGGTTTTGCTCAAGAGCATTGTTCAATATTGGACTTCATTCCAATAGCTTCATAAGGTACTCTTGAAGACATTCTATACCTTTCAAATTGTTGGTTTTACTCAAGAGGCTTGTTCCATATTGGACTTCATTCCAATATCTTCATAAGGTATTCTTGAAAACATTCTATACCCTTCCAATCGTTGGTTGTAGTCAAGTGTGTTGTTCAATGTTGGATTTAATTCCAATAACTTCATAAGGTACTCTTGAAAACATTCTATACCCTTCCAATCGTCGGTTGTATTCAAGTGTGTTGTTCAATGTTGGTCTTTATTCCAATAACTTCAAAAGGTTTTCTTGAAGACATTCTATACCCTTTCAATCGTTGGTTAAACTCAAGAGCGTTGTTCAATGTTGGACTTCATTCCAATAGCTTCATAGGTACCCTTGAATACATTCTATACCATTTCAATCGTTGGTTGTCCCCAAGAGCGTTGTTCAATATTGGACTTCATTCCAATAGCTTCATAAGGTACTCTTGAAGAAATTCTATACCCTTTCATCGTTGGTTGTATTCAATAGTGTTGTTTAATATTGGACTTCATTCCAATAGCTTCATAGGTACTCTTGAATACATTTTACACCCTTTCCTTTCGTTGGTTTTGCTCAAGAGCGTTGTTCAATATTGGACTTCATTCCAATAGCTTCATAGGTACTCTTGCATACATTTTACACCCTTCCATTCGTTGGTTTTGCTCAAGAGTGTTGTTCAATGTTGGACTTCATTCCAATAGCTTCATAAGTTACTCTTGAATACATTCTATACCATTTCAATCGTTGGTTGTCCTCAAGAGTGTTGTTCAGACTTCATTCCAATAGCTACATAGGTACCCTTGCATACATTTTACACTCTTCCATTCGTTGGTTTTGCTCAGGAGCGTTGTTCAATTTTGGACTTCATTCCAATAGCTTCAAAAGGTACTCTTGAATACATTATATACCATTTCAATCGTTGGTTGTCCTCAAGAGTGTTGTTCAATGTTGGACTTCATTCCAATAGCTATATAGGTACCCTTGAATACATTTTACACCCTTCCATTCGTTGGTTTTGCTCAAGAGCGTTGTTCAATGTTGGACTTCATTCCAATAGCTTCATAAGGTACTCTTGAAAACATTCTATACCCTTTCAATCGTCGGTTGTACTCAAGAGTGTTGTTCAATATTGGACTTCATTCCAATAACTTCATAAGGTACTCTTGAAGACATTCTATACCATTTCAATCGTCGGTTGTCCTCAAGAGTGTTGTTCAATGTTGGACTTCATTCCAATAGCTATATAGGTACCCTTGAATACATTTTACACCCTTCCATTCGTTGGTTTTGCTCAAGAGCGTTGTTCAATGTTGGACTTCATTCCAATAGCTTCATAAGGTACTCTTGAAAACATTCTATACCCTTTCAATCGTCGGTTGTACTCAAGAGTGTTGTTCAATATTGGACTTCATTCCAATAGCTTCATAAGGTACTCTTGAAGACATTCCATCCTCTACATTCGTTGGTTTTGCTCAAGAGTGTTGTTCAATATTGGACTTCATTCCAATAGCTTCATAAGGTACTCTCGAATACATTCTATACCCTTTCAATCGTCGGTTGTACTCAAGAGTGTTGTTCAATATTGGACTTCATTCCAATAGCTTCATAACGTACTATTGAAGACATTCTATACCCTTTCAATCGTTGATTGTACTCAAGAGTGTTGCTCAATATTGAACTTCATTCCAATAGCTTCATAACTTACTATTGAAGACATTCTTTACCCTTCCAATCGTTGGTTGACTCAAGAGTGTTGTTCAATATTAGACTTCATTCCAGTAACTTCATAAGGTACCCTTGAAGACATTCTACACCCTTCCATTCGTTGGTTTTGCTCAAGAGCATTGTTCAATATTGGACTTCATTCCAATAGCTTCATAAGGTACTCTTGAAGACATTCTATACCTTTCAAATTGTTGGTTTTACTCAAGAGGCTTGTTCCATATTGGACTTCATTCCAATATCTTCATAAGGTATTCTTGAAAACATTCTATACCCTTCCAATCGTTGGTTGTAGTCAAGTGTGTTGTTCAATGTTGGATTTAATTCCAATAACTTCATAAGGTACTCTTGAAAACATTCTATACCCTTCCAATCGTCGGTTGTACTCAAGTGTGTTGTTCAATGTTGGTCTTTATTCCAATAACTTCAAAAGGTTTTCTTGAAGACATTCTATACCCTTTCAATCGTTGGTTAAACTCAAGAGCGTTGTTCAATGTTGGACTTCATTCCAATAGCTTCATAGGTACCCTTGAATACATTCTATACCATTTCAATCGTTGGTTGTCCCCAAGAGCGTTGTTCAATATTGGACTTCATTCCAATAGCTTCATAAGGTACTCTTGAAGAAATTCTATACCCTTTCATCGTTGGTTGTATTCAATAGTGTTGTTTAATATTGGACTTCATTCCAATAGCTTCATAGGTACTCTTGAATACATTTTACACCCTTTCCTTTCGTTGGTTTTGCTCAAGAGCGTTGTTCAATATTGGACTTCATTCCAATAGCTTCATAGGTACTCTTGCATACATTTTACACCCTTCCATTCGTTGGTTTTGCTCAAGAGTGTTGTTCAATGTTGGACTTCATTCCAATAGCTTCATAAGTTACTCTTGAATACATTCTATACCATTTCAATCGTTGGTTGTCCTCAAGAGTGTTGTTCAGACTTCATTCCAATAGCTACATAGGTACCCTTGCATACATTTTACACTCTTCCATTCGTTGGTTTTGCTCAGGAGCGTTGTTCAATTTTGGACTTCATTCCAATAGCTTCAAAAGGTACTCTTGAATACATTATATACCATTTCAATCGTTGGTTGTCCTCAAGAGTGTTGTTCAATGTTGGACTTCATTCCAATAGCTATATAGGTACCCTTGAATACATTTTACACCCTTCCATTCGTTGGTTTTGCTCAAGAGCGTTGTTCAATGTTGGACTTCATTCCAATAGCTTCATAAGGTACTCTTGAAAACATTCTATACCCTTTCAATCGTCGGTTGTACTCAAGAGTGTTGTTCAATATTGGACTTCATTCCAATAACTTCATAAGGTACTCTTGAAGACATTCTATACCATTTCAATCGTCGGTTGTCCTCAAGAGTGTTGTTCAATGTTGGACTTCATTCCAATAGCTATATAGGTACCCTTGAATACATTTTACACCCTTCCATTCGTTGGTTTTGCTCAAGAGCGTTGTTCAATGTTGGACTTCATTCCAATAGCTTCATAAGGTACTCTTGAAAACATTCTATACCCTTTCAATCGTCGGTTGTACTCAAGAGTGTTGTTCAATATTGGACTTCATTCCAATAGCTTCATAAGGTACTCTTGAAGACATTCCATCCTCTACATTCGTTGGTTTTGCTCAAGAGTGTTGTTCAATATTGGACTTCATTCCAATAGCTTCATAAGGTACTCTCGAATACATTCTATACCCTTTCAATCGTCGGTTGTACTCAAGAGTGTTGTTCAATATTGGACTTCATTCCAATAGCTTCATAACGTACTATTGAAGACATTCTATACCCTTTCAATCGTTGATTGTACTCAAGAGTGTTGCTCAATATTGAACTTCATTCCAATAGCTTCATAACTTACTATTGAAGACATTCTTTACCCTTCCAATCGTTGGTTGACTCAAGAGTGTTGTTCAATATTAGACTTCATTCCAGTAACTTCATAAGGTACTCTTGAAGACATTCTATACCCTTCCAATCGTTGGTTTTACTCAAGAGCGTTGTTCAATGTTGGACTTCATTCCAATAGCTTGATAGGTACCCTTGAATACATTCTATACCCTTCCAATCGTTAGTTAAACTCAAGAGCGTTGATCAATATTGGTCTTTATTCCAATAACTTCAAAAGGTTTTCTTGAAGACATTCTATACCATTTCAATCGTTGGTTGTCCTTAAGAGTGTTGTTCAGACTTCATTCCAATAGCTACATAGGTACCCTTGCATACATTTTACACTCTTCCATTCGTTGGTTTTGCTCAGGAGCGTTGTTCAATTTTGGACTTCATTCCAATAGCTTCAAAAGGTACTCTTGAATACATTATATACCATTTCAATCGTTGGTTGTCCTCAAGAGTGTTGTTCAATGTTGGACTTCATTCCAATAGCTATATAGGTACCCTTGAATACATTTTACACCCTTCCATTCGTTGGTTTTGCTCAAGAGCGTTGTTCAATGTTGGACTTCATTCCAATAGCTTCATAAGGTACTCTTGAAAACATTCTATACCCTTTCAATCGTCGGTTGTACTCAAGAGTGTTGTTCAATATTGGACTTCATTCCAATAACTTCATAAGGTACTCTTGAAGACATTCTATACCATTTCAATCGTCGGTTGTCCTCAAGAGTGTTGTTCAATGTTGGACTTCATTCCAATAGCTATATAGGTACCCTTGAATACATTTTACACCCTTCCATTCGTTGGTTTTGCTCAAGAGCGTTGTTCAATGTTGGACTTCATTCCAATAGCTTCATAAGGTACTCTTGAAAACATTCTATACCCTTTCAATCGTCGGTTGTACTCAAGAGTGTTGTTCAATATTGGACTTCATTCCAATAGCTTCATAAGGTACTCTTGAAGACATTCCATCCTCTACATTCGTTGGTTTTGCTCAAGAGTGTTGTTCAATATTGGACTTCATTCCAATAGCTTCATAAGGTACTCTCGAATACATTCTATACCCTTTCAATCGTCGGTTGTACTCAAGAGTGTTGTTCAATATTGGACTTCATTCCAATAGCTTCATAACGTACTATTGAAGACATTCTATACCCTTTCAATCGTTGATTGTACTCAAGAGTGTTGCTCAATATTGAACTTCATTCCAATAGCTTCATAACTTACTATTGAAGACATTCTTTACCCTTCCAATCGTTGGTTGACTCAAGAGTGTTGTTCAATATTAGACTTCATTCCAGTAACTTCATAAGGTACTCTTGAAGACATTCTATACCCTTCCAATCGTTGGTTTTACTCAAGAGCGTTGTTCAATGTTGGACTTCATTCCAATAGCTTGATAGGTACCCTTGAATACATTCTATACCCTTCCAATCGTTAGTTAAACTCAAGAGCGTTGATCAATATTGGTCTTTATTCCAATAGCTTCATAAGGTACTCTTGAAAACATTCTATACTCTTTCAATCGTCGGTTGTACTCAAGAGTGTTGTTCAATATTGGACTTCATTCCAATAACTTCATAAGGTACTCTTGAAGACATTCTATACCATTTCAATCGTCGGTTGTCCTCAAGAGTGTTGTTCAATGTTGGACTTCATTCCAATAGCTATATAGGTACCCTTGAATACATTTTACACCCTTCCATTCGTTGGTTTTGCTCAAGAGCGTTGTTCAATGTTGGACTTCATTCCAATAGCTTCATAAGGTACTCTTGAAAACATTCTATACCCTTTCAATCGTCGGTTGTACTCAAGAGTGTTGTTCAATATTGGACTTCATTCCAATAGCTTCATAAGGTACTCTTGAAGACATTCCATCCTCTACATTCGTTGGTTTTGCTCAAGAGTGTTGTTCAATATTGGACTTCATTCCAATAGCTTCATAAGGTACTCTCGAATACATTCTATACCCTTTCAATCGTCGGTTGTACTCAAGAGTGTTGTTCAATATTGGACTTCATTCCAATAGCTTCATAACGTACTATTGAAGACATTCTATACCCTTTCAATCGTTGATTGTACTCAAGAGTGTTGCTCAATATTGAACTTCATTCCAATAGCTTCATAACTTACTATTGAAGACATTCTATACCCTTTCAATCGTTGATTGTACTCAAGAGTGTTGCTCAATATTGAACTTCATTCTCATAGCTCCATAAGGTACTCTTAAAGACATTCTTTACCCTTCCAATCGTTGGTTGACTCAAGAGTGTTGTTCAATATTAGACTTCATTCCAGTAACTTCATAAGGTACTCTTGAAGACATTCTATACCCTTCCAATCGTTGGTTTTACTCAAGAGCGTTGTTCAATGTTGGACTTCATTCCAATAGCTTGATAGGTACCCTTGAATACATTCTATACCCTTCCAATCGTTAGTTAAACTCAAGAGCGTTGATCAATATTGGTCTTTATTCCAATAACTTCAAAAGGTTTTCTTGAAGACATTCTATACCCTTTCAATCGTTGGTTGTCCTCAAGAGTGTTGTTCAATATTGGACTTCATTTCAATAGCTTCATAGGTACCCTTGAATACATTTACACCCTTCCATTCGTTGGTTTTGCTCAAGAGCGTTGTTCAATATTGGACTTCATTCCAATAGCTTCATAGGTACCCTTGCATACATTTTACACCCTTCCATTCGTTGGTTTTGCTCAGGAGTGTTGTTCAATATTGGACTTCATTCCAATAGCTTCAAAAGGTACTCTTGAATACATTCTACACCCTTCCAATCGTTAGTTAAACTCAAGAGCGTTGATCAATATTGGTCTTTATTCCAATAACTTCAAAAGGTACTCTTGCATACATTTTACACCCTTCCATTCGTTGGTTTTGTTTAAGAGCGTTGTTCAATATTGGACTTCATTCCAATAGCTTCATAGGTACCCTTGCATACATTTTACACCCTTCCATTCGTTGGTTTTGCTCAAGAGCGTTGTTCAATATTGGACTTCATTCGAATAGCTTCATTAGGTACTCTTGAAGACATTCCATCCTCTACATTCGTTGGTTTTGCTCAAGAGTGTTGTTCACTATTGGACTTCATTCCAATAGCTTCATAAGGTACTCTCGAATACATTCTTCACCCTTCCAATCGTTGGTTGTCCCCAAGAGCGTTGTTCAATAATGGACTTCATTCCAATAGCTTCATAAGGTACTCTTGAATACATTCTATACCATTTCAATCGTTGGTTGTCCTCAAGAGTGTTGTTCAATATTGGACTTCATTCCAATAGCTTCATAGGTACCCTTGAATACATTTACACCCTTCCATTCGTTGGTTTTGCTCAAGAGCGTTGTTCAATATTGGACTTCATTCCAATAGCTTCATAAGGTACTCTTGAATACATTCTACACTCTTCCAATCGTTAGTTAAACTCAAGAGCGTTGATCAATATTGGTCTTTATTCCAATACATTCAAAAGGTACTCTTGCATACATTTTACATCCTTCCATTCGTTGGTTTTGTTTAAGAGCGTTGTTCAATATTGGACTTCATTCCAATAGCTTCTTAGGTACCCTTGCATACATTTTACACCCTTCCATTCGTTGGTTTTGCTCAAGAGCGTTGTTCAATATTGGACTTCATTCCAATAGCTTCATTAAGTACTCTTGAAGACATTCCATCCTCTACATTCGTTGGTTTTGCTCAAGAGTGTTGTTCAATATTGGACTTCATTCCAATAGCTTCATAAGGTACTCTTGAAGACATTCTATACCATTTCAATCGTTGGTTGTACTCAAGTGTGTTGTTCAATATTGGACTTTATTCCAATAGCTTCATAGGCACCCTTGAAGACATTCTACACCCTTCCAATCGTTGGTTTTGCTCAAGAACGTTGTTCAATATTAGACTTCATTCCAATAGCTTCATAGGCACCCTTGAAGACATTCTACACTCTTCCATTCGTTGGTTTTGCTCAAGAGCATTGTTCAATATTGGACTTCATTCCAATAGCTTCATAAGGTACTCTTGAAGACATTCTATACCCTTCCAATCGTTGGTTGTCCCCAAGAGCGTTGTTCAATATTGGACTTCATTCCAATAGCTTCATAGGTACCCTTGAATACATTCTATACCATTTCAATCGTTGGTTGTCCCCAAGAGCGTTGTTCAATATTGGACTTCATTCCAAAAGCTTCATGAGGTACTCTTGAAGACATTCTATATCCTTCCAATCGTCGGTCGTACTAAAGAGTTTTGTTCAATATTGGACTTCATTCCAATATCTTCATAAGGTACTCTTGAAAACATTCTATACCCTTTCAATCGTTGGTTGTACTCAAGAGTGTTGTTCAATATTGGACTTCATTCCAATAGCTTCATAGGCACCCTTGAATACATTTACACCCTTCCATTCGTTGGTTTTGCTCAAGAGCGTTGTTCAATATTGGACTTCATTCCAATAGCTTCATAGGTACCCTTGCATACATTTTACACCCTTCCATTCGTTGGTTTTGCTCAGGAGCGTTGATCAATATTGGTCTTTATTCCAATAACTTCAAAAGGTACTCTTGCATACATTTTACACCCTTCCATTCGTTGGTTTTGTTTAAGAGCGTTGTTCAATATTGGACGTCATTCCAATAGCTTCATAGGTACCCTTGCATACATTTTACACCCTTCCATTCGTTGGTTTTGCTCAAGAGCGTTGTTCAATATTGGACTTCATTCGAATAGCTTCATTAGGTACTCTTGAAGACATTCCATCCTCTACATTCGTTGGTTTTGCTCAAGAGTGTTGTTCACTATTGGACTTCATTCCAATAGCTTCATAAGGTACTCTCGAATACATTCTTCACCCTTCCAATCGTTGGTTGTCCCCAAGAGCGTTGTTCAATAATGGACTTCATTCCAATAGCTTCATAAGGTACTCTTGAATACATTCTATACCATTTCAATCGTTGGTTGTCCTCAAGAGTGTTGTTCAATATTGGACTTCATTTCAATAGCTTCATAGGTACCCTTGCATACATTCTACACCCTTCCATTCGTTGGTTTTGCTCAGGAGTGTTGTTCAATATTGGACTTCATTCCAATAGCTTCATAGGTACCCTTGCATACATTCTACACCCTTCCAATCGTTGGTTTTGCTCAAGAACGTTGTTTAATATTAGACTTCATTCCAATAGCTTCATAGGCACCCTTGAAGACATTTTACACCCTTCCATTCGTTGGTTTTGCTCAAGAGCATTGTTCAATATTGGACTTCATTCCAATAGCTTCATAGGTACCCTTGAATACATTCTATACCATTTCAATCGTTGGTTGTCCCCAAGAGCGTTGTTCAATATTGGACTTCATTCCAAAATCTTCATGAGGTACTCTTGAAGACATTCTATATCCTTCCAATCGTTGGTCGTACTAAAGAGTTTTGTTCAATATTGGACTTCATTCCAATATCTTCATAAGGTACTCTTGAAAACATTCTATACCCTTTCAATCGTTGGTTGTACTCAAGAGTGTTGTTCAATATTGGACTTCATTCCAATAGCTTCATAGGCATCCTTGAAGACATTCTATACCTTTCAAATCGTTGGTTTTTCTTAAGAGAGTTGTTCCATATTGGACTTCATTCCAATATCTTCATAAGGTATTCTGGAAGACATTCTATACCCTTTCAATCGTTGGTTTTGCTCAAGAGCGTTGTTCAATATTGGACTTCATTCCAATGGCTTCATAAGGTTCTCTTGAAGACATTCTATACCCTTCCAATCGTCTGTTGTACTCAAGTGTGTTGTTCAATAGTGGACTTCATTCCAATAGCTTCATAGGTACCCTTGAATACATTCTATACCATTTCAATCGTTGGTTGTCCCCAAGAGCGTTGTTCAATATTGGACTTCATTCCAATAGCTTCATAAGGTACCCTTGAATACATTCTATACCCTTTAATTCGTAAGTTGTACTCAAGAGCGTTGCTCAATATTGGACTTCATTCCAATAGCTTCATAAGGTACTCTTGAAGACATTCTATACCCTTCCAATCGTTGGTTTTACTCAAGAGCGTTGTTCAATATTGGTCTTCATTCCAATAGCTTCATAAGGTACTCTTGAAGACATTATATACCCTTCCAATCGTTGGTTTTACTCAAGAGCGTTGTTCAATGTTGGACTTTATTTCAATAGCTTCATAAGGTACTCTTGAAGACATTCTATACCCTTTCAATCGTTGGTTTTACTCAAGAGCGTTGTTCAATGTTGGACTTTATTCCAATAGCTTCATAAGGTACTCTTGAAGACATTCTATACCCTTTCATTCGTAAGTTGTACTCAAGAGCGTTGCTCAATATTGGTCTTCATTCCAATAGCTTCATAAGGTACTCTTGAAGACATTATATACCCTTCCATTCGTAAGTTGTACTCAAGAGCGTTGCTCAATATTGGTCTTCATTCCAACAGCTTCATAAGGTACTCTTGAAGACATTATATACCCTTCCAATCGTTGGTTTTACTCAGGAGCGTTGTTCAATGTTGGTCTTCATTCCAACAGCTTCATGAGGTACTCTTGAATACATTCCATCCTCTACATTCGTTGGTTTTGCTCAAGAGTGTTGTTCAATATTGGACTTCATTCCAATAGCTTCATAAGGTACTCTTGAAGACATTCTATACCATTTCAATCGTTGGTTGTACTCAAGTGTGTTGTTCAATATTGGACTTTATTCCAATAGCTTCATAGGCACCCTTGAAGACATTCTACACCCTTCCAATCGTTGGTTTTGCTCAAGAACGTTGTTCAATATTAGACTTCATTCCACTAGCTTCATAAGGTACTCTTGAAGACATTATATACCCTTTCAATCGTTGGTTTTATTCAAGAGTGTTGTTGTATATTGAACTTCATTCCAATAGCTTCATAAGGTATACTTGATGACATCCTATACCCTTCCAATCGTTGATTTTACTCAAGAGCGTTGTTCAATATTGAACTTAATTCCAATAGCTTCATAAGGTACTCTTGAGGACATTCTATACCCTTTCATTCGTAAGTTGTACTCAAGAGCGTTGTTCAATATTGAACTTAATTCCAATAGCTTCATAAGGTACTCTTGATGACATTCTTTACCCTTTCATTCGTAAGTTGTACTCAAGAGCGTTGTTCAATATTGGACTTCATTCCAATAGCTTCATAAGGTACTCTTGAGGACATTCTATACCCTTTCATTCGTAAGTTGTACTCAAGAGCGTTGTTCAATATTGGAGTCATTCCAATAGCTTCATAAAGTAATCTTGAAGATATTCTATACCTTTCCAATCGTTGATTTTACTCAGGAGCGTTGTTCAATATTGAACTTCATTCCAATAGCTTCATAAGGTACTCTTGATGACATTCTTTACCCTTTCATTCGGAAGTTGTACTCAAGAGCGTTGTTCAATATTGGACTTCATTCCAATAGCTTCATAAGGTACTCTTGAAGACATTCTATACCCTTTTAACCAGTGACTGTACTCAAGAGTGTTGTTCAATGTTGGAATCATTCCAAATGTTTCATAAGGTACTCTTGAAAACATTCTATACACTTTCAATCGTTGGTTCTTTACTACTGAGTAGCCGAGGTGAAAAACTTATTTAGGCGCTCTAATGAAATAGATCCCGTTGGTTGTACTCAAAAGTGTTGTTCCATGCTGAATGATTGATTCTTTGAGCTTCATAAGGTACACTGGAAGACGCCAGATACCTTTGTTAAATTATATCGTCGATAGAGTGTTGTTCTTTGCTGAGTAACTGACGTCAAATGCTTGCTAAGGCACTGTAAGGAATTATATACCCCTGCAATCGTTGGTTGAACTAATCCAGACTCAAAATGGTTAACATAATTGTATTACTGACCTTTAGTTTTAAACTACAGATGTCAATTGACACCAAAAAACCCTGAATCCCTGTCTTTTTGTATGCGAAAGAAAAACCCCACATTATTGGCTTCACATTCATGCTATATTGGGATACTTGTTCAACGGCAAAGGATTCAAACTGAGAAATGGTTGGAGAGAAGGCTTATCTTAAGATGCGTTTATATAGCACCCACTGCTTTAAAATACCACCAGCGGCTTATTTACTCCTAGGGGCAAAGGGCAAAACATTTTGCGTCACTATGGGTTTGAGAAAGGGGTATTCAACATCATTCTCCTCTAACCATGAACAGTTCAATACATTTCATGAAGATACAAAGAAGAAATAGGTTGCATAGTTAACTTTCAGATTTCATTTTACCTTTGACGTTCACAGCATGCGGAAATAACGAGTTGTTGGGGTGATGAATATGTGTTTATTGGCGAGGCGTTAGAGTAAAAGCATTTGTTGATACTAGACGACAAGAATTGGCTCGGTGCAGAGTCACACCATGATAATACGCTTTAACCGTTTCCAATCAATGTTTGATTCTCAAGTCCACCTTCAACTGCACTGTTGATAAAGTATGTTTTGTGGACTTCATTCCAATAGCTTCATAACGTACCATTGAAGACATTCTATACCCTTTCAATCGATGGTTGTACTCAAGTGTGTTGTTCAATATTGGACTTCATTCCAATAGCTTCATAAGGTACCATTGAAGATATTCTATACCCTTTCAATCGTTGGTTGTACTCAAGAGCGTTGTTCAATGTTGGACTTCATTCCAATAGCTTCATAACGTACCATTGAAGATATTCTATACCCTTCCATTCGTTGGTTTTGCTCAAGAGCGTTGTTCAATATTGGACGTCATTCCAATAGCTTAATAAGGTACTCTTGAAGACATTCTATACCCTTTCAATCGTTGGTTGTACTCAAGAGCGTTGTTCAATGTTGGACTTCATTCCAATAGCTTCATAACGTACCATTGAAGATATTTTACACCCTTCCATTCGTTGGTTTTGCTCAAGAGCGTTGTTCAATATTGGACTTCATTCCAATTGCTTCATAAGGTCCCCTTGAATACATTCTATACCCTTTCAATCGTTTGTTGTACTCAAGAGCGTTGTTCAATGTTGGACTTCATTCCAATAGCTTCATAATGTACTCTTAAAGACATTCTTTACCTTTTCAAATCGTTTCAAATAAAGTATGTTTTGTGATCTACACAAATACAGCGTCCCCTTATTTCTGCAGCCTAAGAACTAAAGGAAGGATTCATAATTAAACCATTGGGTGTACATATACATGGCGAATTCTAATTGATTATCGTTTGTTACAGTATCGTGCATTCTTTTTTTCAATGATGAGTTAAATTTGAAAGGGGTCTGCTAGTAAGGTCTTGTTTCTAACTCGAAACGAGGGCTTTAGTACACACTAGTGAGGCATCGACACAAAATAAAGTCATTTGGCTACAACTTTGTGTGTGAAAATCTTTAATTATTTTTGTGTAAAAAGGGGGTATCGGATTGCTAAACTTTACATTATGTATTTCATTTTTTACTTCTTCATTTAGTTTAAATATAATGTCTTTCAATTGGAACCACTTATTTTCATTTTCTTGACATCACCTTATATTCCCCATGAAAACGTGCTACTGCCCCTTTAAGGACCTCACCTTTGTACAGTTTTTCGGATTACCCTTCAATTATGGTTCTAATTGACTTACAGTGTTTAATATACTATATTTATCATCATTAAAATTTAAAATTGATGATAAGTGGTTCCTTTGAAAATGGAAATCATTGGTATTTTCAAATTCTGTGCGTAATCTTCAAGAAAATGGTTACATGTACACCAATGAACACAAACTAAACCCAACCCACAGCTAATACGACTATAAGACAACACTATTTTCTACTTACATATTCCAAATGTCAAAATATAGTTTTTCTTTTATAAATGTTTTAAAATCATCATATCGGACGGTTGAATATATATTTTAATATACAAGTTATATCAATAACGTGAATTTAGCCTATGGAATATCTGAAATAATTAGAGTAGGCTAATCTGTCCTTATTAAAAAAATTTAACTCTAGACTTGCTGAATTAGGATCTACACTGTACCTAAGGCTCCTTTTTATACAAAGCTATGAAACAGCGTGACGGCCACCTTTTGCCTCATTCTTGAAATCTAAAAAAAGCCATAATAATTTGAATCCATTTAAGCAATATAAACGAGATCAGTCAGAACAATAAACAGAACAATCGTATATCAATTGATTAAGCATAAAAAGTCATAGTTCTGTACTGAAGACATCACAAATGTTTTCGACCCGTAAATCAGTATTCCATTCTTATTCGACATTTGATCAATCAATCCGTAGATAAACAAAGCTTATTCTGTGAATGAATCGATATTAAAAGTATTAAAACATCGGCGAAATTTATTTCCTGCATATTCACATATGTCTAATTGATCATGTCATTATTAAATAATTGTAGGTAAAATTGTATAAAGGATGTCAAAGAAATATCAAAGATACTATAACAAGCTTGAAAGAGACTTGTTCAGCCTACTGATACATATCTAGGTGTTTGGTTGTGTCAAATTTGTAAAGTGCATTGTAAATTATGTAAAACATGCTATATCTCTTCATTCAGTCTTATTCACTTGTGTGACAAATTCTCAGATTTCATTTAAAAACAAATGTTTTCATTTATAGTTAGAGAACAAAATATGAAGATTCATACAAAGTCCATTGGCGGCCATTTTTGTGTGAACACCTTTAATTCATTTTGTGTAAGAAAAAGGAATCGAAAGGCTGAACTTTGCATTATATTTTTGATTTATTACTGCTTCATTTAGTTTAAATACATCGTCGTTCCATTCTCACCATTTATTCAAATTTTCCTGGCATCACCATATATCCCTAAAAACGTGCTTATGGTGAAGGTGTAAACATGGTGTATTGGTGTAACATTTTGCCTACATTAATCATTCCTTTGTACATCAGTATAGTTAATATATCGAACTTTTTAGTCCGTAAAGTGCACATAAATACCTTAGAGAAATTGAAGTTTCGTGTCAGGTTCGTACGCTGTTTGTGTTCAGGTACACAACTATGTAACATATAATATAATAGTGCGTTGAATGAGGACTAAAGGTACTGAGATATTAGCCATACGACATGGAACACTGAATGCTATCAGATATTGTGGTGAAATTCTATATCCAGTTTCCAGGTTATTTGCAGGAGCTATTGAATTCGTTTTAATTGATTTAAATGTTTTTCCACAACGTACAAGAGTGATGTTATCTCTGACTCTTAATCCCATTAATCAGTCCCAAAGTAATTTGTTTCCTCGTAGTAATTGATTACTAATTATTGTCATGATTGTTATTTGTTATATGCATTCAATTGTTCATTTACCATTCAAGGCTTTGTCATTTATGGGGTAGCCAACACGCTTTCCTTTAGAACTTCTGTCTAACAGTATATCAATTGTCTTTGAGGAAAGTACCTTATCATCCTGGTTCCCTGGGAACATTGCGCTACGCTTCATAGAAGCGTAGCGCAATGTACCCAGGTAACCAGGATGAGTACCTTATCTTCTTGACTGTGCATACATTTGTCGCAAACGCATACACCTCAGCGAGCTGATTTAGTCGCAAAAGGAAATCTATTTTTAACTTCGAGTGTTCATTGGCTGAAAGAACCCGGAACATCAGAGGACAACAACATAAACACGTTGGAAGATTTCTATTGACTACGCAATATCTAAATCAGGAATTTATGTATTTGATACAATAACAGGTGTGGTCGCTGCATATGTGGATAAACGTACGGTTAATCAGTCGTTTCGCCATATCTGATTTTTAATTTCAAGGCTGTTTTAATTTGCAAATTGCAACTGAAGTGATTCGGTACCGACGGTAATCAGGTATGTGTCTCTGTTAATTGGTTTGTCATATCTGGTAACGTACTCATAGATCAGAAACCATCTGAGAGGTCAAGTTTGCCGTATTTTTTCCCGGTACTGTTTGCCGACATAGATGAATTTCTGGTCAGTCCTTTCTAATGTTGTAATGTTTAATTTAAGTTGGTTTCAAGTGTAAATAGCACTGTTACTTAGAAGTGTAACTATTCAGAAATTCCTTTTTTTTTCCATCATAATTATTTAATTGTGAATAAGAAATGAATATAACAATCTTACACCTTAAACAGTTTTCTCTTTCTTTGGCATCAATAGTAAGAAATAATTATATGTTATATTTATATAATCTCCAACTTAACTTTCAAAAGATGTAAACTTACATAACCAAAACAGATCCAGGATTTTCGTTTGGGGTTGGAAGGGGGTGGGGTGTGTGCGCCCATTTGATGCAACTTTTAAAATGATTTTCCCTATATTTGGAATAATTGACTTTTTTGGCCAATAATGACTTAAACCATGTTGTAGAACCTTGACATTATTATCAAGTGTCGGGAGAGGTCCAGGTTAATACGAGCCCAAAAAGGCCAGTGTCTATCATTGTGAATCTAACAGTACATATCCTGAACAAGTGATGTGAATAACCATAAGCTTAGACTTAAACAGACATTGAGTAATATGTACCATTGACTACCAACTGTTAGACAAAACTTTTCTCCAATGGATCAATGCTTTTCATGTGAACTTGAGTTTCAATGTCCAAATACAGTAGAACTCGGATATAACAAACTCCAACGGACCAAAGAATTTAGTTCGCTATATCTGGGGTTCGCTATACTCATAGGGCCTATAATTTTATTGTTATTATATAGGGACGGGACTTGAACATTTGTTCGCTATATCCGATTGTTCGCTATATCCGAGTTCGCTATATCCGTGTTCAACTGTATTCTCTTTTCATAATTATGTCTTTTGAAGTTAATTATTATGCACCATAATCTGGTATTAATCAACTCCATAAGTTATGTTTTAAGGCTAGTTGTAGTCTAAGGGTTGAATATAGAACTTAAGAAGTTGATTAATTGATATTGAGATACAATGTGTTACAAAGTGCATCAATGTTCAAAGAAATAGTTAACTTACCTAGACAGGGCTGCAAAGAGAAACAATGTTTCCAAATACATTTAATTGTGGTGAAAGTGTTACAACTTGCCAGGAAGAAACAACTGATACATCATTTCAATAACGATGAAATATAATTAGGTCTTCAGACGAAAGTCAAAGACCTATTGTTATTATCCTGATTATTTCTTTTTATTATTATTATTTGCAGAATTTTGTGACAGCTCTAGCGCAATAACCATTACAGCCAATTGCATGAAACTAACAACACTGATAGCCCCTCACCTGAAATTGATACAGATGAAAAAAATTCCGACCTATCTACTTCCGTTTCCGGTCTACAGCTATTACAAAATTGAAATTTTAACATAGGAATTTTTTTCAAAATGCACTTAGAGACTTGAAATTTTCACTGAAGATGCGCATTGACGTGCTGAAGAAAAAAGTCAATCATGAAAAATCTCTAGGTCACGTGACTTGGCCGCCATCTTGCATTTACTGCAATTTTGACCATTTCAGACCCCTACCGCCTTTGAAAATCTTCTCCTCTGAAGATACTTGCACTAGAGAGCTGAAATTCATACATAACGTAGCTGAAGCTTAGTTCTCTATAGGATACTAAAATAAAAGTCCTAACTCTTATACTTAGGTCACTGTGACCGTTCAAAGTTGACCAAAAACGAAAAATCGTAAACTTCAAGGGCTCATAGCTCAATAACCTGGCCATAGAATTTCATGATTTTTGCATGAGAGCTAGACATGCATAACGTCTACAAGAATCAAGAAAAAAAGCGATCGCGAACAGTCATTTCCGGTTTTTACAGGGCTTCAAAAATAGAAATTTCGGATTTTGACAATTTTAACATGGGCAAAATTTTCAAAATTCACTTAGAGACTTGAAATTGCACATGAAGATGTGCATTGACCTGAGTAAGAAAAAAGTCAATCATGACGACTTCGTAGGTCACGTGGTTTAGGCGCCATTTTGAATTTACTGTACGACCTTGCACATTTTGACTGGAAATGGACTGCCAAAATGCTTATAGAGCCTTGCAAATTGCTCCAGACGATGCAAAATGACATTCCAGCATTGTGATACATTGAAATGCACCTTACGAATTGCACAGCGGTCTGAAGACCGTCAGAGTTGCCTGGGCAACCCTAGTTATGTCTATAATTATCAACTCAATTTTGTAATCAGTCCAAATAACTGTAATATTTCAAATTGACCATTAATTCAGATAATGAAAATATTTTTATTGAGAATAGAAGTGCAATACAGATATATATATTTTATTGTGTTAACTTGCTAATGCTTTTGAATAAGTGGTATGAATTTTTGCTAAGAATGAGACTTGAAAAAGCGGAATTTTTGTTAAAATTTTCATAATCACTAATATAATTTAGTATTAACTTAAGAATATATGAATGTCTGATTAAGATATTATATTGTCAATAGTGTGTCAAAGGTCACTACTCAAATATGTTCAGTTTGGTATTTATAGCTGTTTTTAAAGAACACATTCAATTGCGAGCAAGCGACAAACCAGTGAATGTGTGACTGGTGACACACCCTTTTGTTATGGAAGGGGACAGTGTGCCAAAAATGAATTCATGTACTTGTGTAACTTGCAAGATGTAACATGTCGTTCTCAACCATGCAATTCTCGAAAAGACAAGTCCAATCGTGCAATTTCAACTAACACATGTAAAACTCAACTTGCTGTCTATACTCCATCAAGGTGAAATGTAATTCTAGAAATGTCAAAGACAATACCCGAGTTCACATCTTAAATAAGAGTAATATTCACAATAAGCAATGCTGAAAGTTACGTTTTACAGATGGAAAACGAAAAACTAAGAGTTGTAAAATCAGCTTTTTAAAACAGACTTTTGCTTTTCGAGTTTTACACGATTTCAAATAACATTTGTACATGATTTCCGCTGACGGGGGATGTGTGCCAAAAATGATATGCTATGCTTGATTCATTAAAGCAGACATTTGACCGGCGCGCGCTGATTACTTTGTAAAGTTGAGAACAGCAAGTTGAGTTACAGGATTGAAATGTTAGTTTTGCACGATTGGACTTGTCTTTTCAAGAATTGCATGGTTGAGCACGACATGTTACATCTTGCAAGTTACGAAAGTACATGAATTCATTTTTGGCACACATCCCCTTCCATATTTTGTGACGTCATCAACAGAATCATTGCCATAGGATGTATACTTTAATGGTAACAACATCACAGAAAACATTAAATAAATACAATTTTCAGGAAATGTTGACATTCTCAGTTAGATAAATCATTTGACGATGAAACAATATTTAGCATTTGGTGTAACACTTTAAGAAACCTCATCAATGGTATTTAAACAATTATCAAGGGCGGTATTTCAGTTGAAAAAATTAAGTGCCACATTGTAATCTCTTGTTTAAACACATCCCACTCAGCAACACCTTTTTTAGCTCATCAGGTCTTTCAGACCTGATTAGCTTATGGCATGGCATGGCGTCCGGTGTCCGTCCGTTTATTTTGTTGAAATCTTTGAAGTAAATAAAAAAGTGATTCAGTGGTTGTTTAAGATGACATCAAAATTTCACCAAGATTTCTCAAGTAGATTAAGTTATTTTCTGTTTCTCATTTAGTTTCTTATAAACGGGATTTAATTGAATTATTTACAAAAGCACACATTTGTAAGTTTACATCCTTTTTCCGACATTGCAATTTGAGATGAATAAATATTGAACTATTGATTTAGTGAAGAATCTTACCTAAAATTACACCATTGATGTCTTTATTACTTTCAGATCAACTGCACTACAATGTCCAACGTATTGACGAAAGGGAAGACAGGTGTCCCTGTAACATGTGTCCTGGTGGGGGCGGGCAACAGGGGACATAACTATGTGTCTTACGCACGCACCTTCCCAGAGAGCCTGAAGGTGAATTCTGTCAATAATCTTAAATTAAAATCACCATAATTGCTTTTCAAAATTATATCTTGGTCAGAAAGAAGGCCTATGTCAATTTGAAAAGTATTGTCCCGAAGAACAAAGATATGGATGGAAAGTTCATTTAACTATTGCATAAAAAAGTAATAAAGTTGCATGTTTTGCCTTCCAGGTTGTTGGCGTAGCTGAACCTCGAGAATTCCGACGTGACAGAGAGGTAAAAAACCACAAGATTCCATCAGAAAATGTCTTCACAGGTAATGACTTATGTTGCGATTTTGTAGAGAGAAAAGTTAGAAAGAAGCTGTAAGGTTGAGATGTTTTTGAAAGGTGCATCAAACTAATTAATTTTCATTGTTTTGGAATTTTGTACTTGATAGTTTACTTTGGTCTGAACCCAACAGATCTAAAACATATTACAATTTCGGGGAGGGAAATTTTCCAGCTGTTTTGTGTTTGCCTTCATTTCAGTTTTTGTCATTGATTATCATTCTTGAACCTTTATAAAGTGCATTTTAGCTATTTTTCAAAAACTCCTTTCTCATCCTGTAGATTTGTTACTGGATTTTAAGGGTTATGGTAAAGAATAAAGATTGAATTGATTGAAAAACTAGTGTCATTCATATCACAAGCATAGGCATTATCATTGTTTGATCAAATTTGTACCAGAACTTGTTGTTTTAATAAGGAATCAAGATTGAATTGGTCGAAAAACCAGTGTCATATGAGTGTACTCACTGTCTCAATGATTGTTTTGTTCAGTTTTGTGCATGAGCCTATTATGTAAAAAGGAATATAGTGTGAATTTATTGAAAAAGCAGTGTCATATGTATCATGAGTGCACAGGGGAAGGTTTGGATGACTTCTTTATATGTCTATTATAAGATAGAATTGCTCAGAGGGTAAGTATTATAAAACATTACCAGTGTCATAAATTTGAGCTGGGTACTGCACCAACTTTTGTTTAGCAAAATTTTGAAATATTCAGCGAATGTATTTCAATAAATATTATTAATATCCAAAATATTTAATTAACTCTACGATATACTGATATTAAAAAATCAATTTGATCATTATACATTGATTAAATAGCTTTCAAATCTTTCAAATTAGAGAGATTACTGAAAAAGTTAAAATTTCCACCTCGCCCTTATGTGATAAACCTACTGCCATTTGTGAATAAATCAAAGCCTGATGAACTACAGAGTCAATGTTTCTTTAACAGACTGGAGAGAAATGGTTCAGAAGGAGAAATTTGCAGACTTTGTTATCATCACCACAGTTGACAAAGAACACAGGGTGAGCATTGAATTTATTTTGTTCTGCTACCTCTATGGTGAAACATTAACAGTGTCATAATGTACATATGTGCAATACAATAATTTTGCTAGCAAATATTGCCTTTTCAAGAGCTCTATTTGTATTTCATCTGTGATCTATCAAGAAAGTAAATGCTCTTATTATAAAGAAGACCTGTATAGGAAATGAGGTTATAAATGAAGCATTTGACAGAGAATAGCACATGTTTAGTTAAAGAACTTATTACTGTTGAAAATGTGTCAAATCATAGTTATTGGGCTAAGCCAAATTTGTATAAACCTTCTTTCTTGCTCAAAAGTTAAAGTATCACACGAAGAGCACGGTCGATTGAAATCAGGCATGGTTTTTGACCAAAATTAGATAAGAAGTAAGAAAAGATAAGAAGTAAGATTAGATGAGAAGTAAGATAAGATAAGAAAGAAAAGATTTACAGGTTTTTGACAAGGATATCCTTTGATATAAGATAAGGTGATTTAAGATAAGATATGATAAGAAAAAAGATTTATTGTCCCTTAAAGGGGCAGTAGCACGTTTTTTTATAATTTTATATTTTAAATTTTTCACTGAAAATTGTTAGTTAATACTAAATGTATTATTTTGACAGTGTTAAAAATATCATTACACAAACCAATCATCCACAGTCAGAGGCCAAAGTATGAAGATTCACATAAAATCCATTGGCTGCCATTTTGTGTGAACACCTTTAATTCATTTTGTGTAAGAAAAAGCAATCACATGGCTAAACTTCACGTTATATATTTGAATTATCACTGCTCCATTGAGATTGAATACATAGTCTTTCAATTGGAATCATTAATTTTCATTTTCCTGACATCATCTTATATCCCATCTAAAAACGTGCTACTGCCCCTTTAAAGGAGTTATACTTTGTATGTATTCTGCCAGGAATGTGATGATAACTCATAAAGTATGATACATATCAACACATGTTAATAAATTCTAAATGTTACAGGACCCAGCCGTTGCCTTTGCCAAGAAAGGCTACCACATTCTCCTGGAGAAACCGATGGCTGTGAGTCGAGAATATCTTTTGTCTTCACAACAAGATTTATTTATCTAATAACTCTATTTTTTTCCTGTATCTTTTGCCAACAGTTCAATTTCAACTTATTCCTTAGCTATCGTAATCAAGAACTGAATATATATACAGTAGAACACGGATATAGCGAACACGGATACAGCGAACACTCGGATATAGCGAACAAATTTTCAAGTCCCGTCCCTATGTAAAATCATAAAAATAATATGCGTATAGCGAACAACGGATATAGCGAACTAAATTCTTTGGTCTCTTGGAGTTTGTATATACATAAGTGTTTCAAATACTATACATCTACCTGCCAATTGCTGGTCGCACTTATAGATTTGGCTTGTTTGAGAAAAGGTCTGAAACATGCCTTGTTTTAGAGTTTAAAAGAACCTGTCTTCCTGAACACAACCTGTCAATGGTTGGTTAATTTTTCCAACCAGAAACCCTGATTGCTTGTAGGGACTAGGCCAAATTGAACACTTATATCCAAGGTATCCTTTACACAGAAATATTTTGAAAGTTTTGAAAGTAGAAGTTTGAAAGTTATGAGACAGAAAATATAATTTCTGTAACTTTCATGTTTATGTTTGTAAGAAACAATTTGATCATTCGCCAATCAATAATTATCTATGAAAGCTCACTACATTGGTCAGTTACTCAAGTTATATTCAGTTTTTACCCCCTGTGTTGTGAAATGTAAATTAGAATATAGCCTCTTCCAATAGGAAAAAGTTAAAAGAAATTACGTATAATGTTCACTGCAGGTAACAGAGACGGAATGTAGGGACATTGTGTCAACATGCAAGGCTAACAATGTGACGCTCGTCGTGTGCCATGTACTGAGGTATATACCCTGGGCTCGCAAAATCAAAGAGATAATTGAAAGTGGAAGAATTGGTGATGTCGTCAATATCTCGCATACAGAGCCGGTAAGATGACATAGAGCGTCTTGATTAGGGGTTTTATAGATATACATGTATAAGTGTTTATAATGAAATTGTTTTTTGTTTCTTTAGAAGTCATTTGATTGATTGATATGATTTCTAAGACTGAGAAAATGTTTGATATTTGTAAAGGTATCTTTTGATTTCTAGAAGACATGAATTTAATGAACTTTAATTTCTGAATAAATTGAGTATCTGAGAAATGAAGTTCATGGAAAAAAATATTATGAAAGATGAATACAGATGACATTTAGTTTTAGTAAACAAGAAGTTCTTTGAAAAGGTATTATAAGAGATGAATACATGTTACTTGTATTTTTTGTAAAAATATTTAAAAGCAAAATGTGGAGGATTGTTTACAATTTTCTGTTTTTGTGAAATTGTCTTTACATGGTGCCAAATTGATGAGTCAGTATGTTCTGAATTTACCATTTATTCTATCCCTAATGGTGCGTAGTTCCATCATATGGGGTGTGGCTAAATTTGACGTTACAAAATCAAGTTTATACAGGTATAGACTGAACTTCTGTTACAATGATAAGCAAATCAGCTACACTCAAAGCACATGCCTTTTACTTATTACCTTGTTCATAATGATAAAGTCAATTAGTTCATAACAAATGAAAGAAGCACAATGAACTAGATGAGATAATCAGTGATAAGTAATAGATACATGATGACACAAGGGGTGTATACGAAATATCAGCGAGCTATCATCTCACGAGGGGGCGGAGCCCCCGAGTGAGTGATAGCAAGCTGATATTTCGTATACGCCCCGTGTGTCAATCATGTATCTGTTTTATCCAATGGGAAACGTCTTGCGACCTTTCACCCGACATCAACACTCCGTGCATGATCATCTTTTAGATCAGTCTGAAGAAATCGTCCAGCGACGAATGTCGGAATGATCCTTTTTCCTTCTTACTTTTTTTGGATGACCTGGCCTTCTCTTATCTAAGCAGGCATATGCAACTATATTTACTAAAATAAGGTAACACTATTTAATTCTGAAGATGTATTTCATTTAATTGTGAAATGTAAGTTTTACAACCAGTGCACTAAATTTCATGAATTGTTTAATTGTTTTCACCGAATTACTTTGGTCCTTTTCGCAAATTATTTGTGATAGGGGTTAACTTTTAATGAACGAAAAGTTCAGATTATAATTATTAGTTCGATAATATATATCTATAGTTTTACGGGACGCCACAAAATTTCTGAACTTAGTGATGTCTTTCGGGTTTTTTTCCACTGCAAAATGTGTTTGTTATATTTTGTCGTCGAGTGACTGAGCGGTTTTCATTTCTTTGATCTTGGCCTACATGTTTGAATTTGCAACAATGTTGAACTTTCTCAAGGTCGTCGGCCAGATATTGCTAGCTCCACCCTCAAGCTGCCTCTCTCCTTCATGATTGTCGAATCAGCACGTCGAAAATAACTGTGGTAATATTTTCGTGACGTAATAGATATTCGCTTGAGTTTTCTTGGTACATGATTTACCATTGCGAAAAGATCAAAGGAAAATATGCCGCCCATTGGATAATAACATGATGTATATAGCTAAATACTAAGAAAGAAGTATTCCCATAATCAGAATGTAAACACAGGTGCTCTCCTCCATTTAATGAAGATGAATTATATAAATTTGTCTTAAATTGTATCTTTTCTTATTTTGCACTGATATTTTTGTTGTTTTTGTTTCATCCTCAAATTGACTAGATTGGGTGGTTTCATTTCCCTCACTCCTATGTGAGAGGAAACTGGGGGAACGAGTCGAAGAGTTCAAACTCTCTGCTCGCCAAATGTTGTCATGACGTTGATCTCATCAGGCATTGGTTCGGGAGTAAAAAATGTCAGCGAGTTTCCTCATTTGGTCATCTAACTCATTTCACGACAAAGGATAAGGTATTAAACTTTTTTTTCTAAATATAGTCCTTTTTTTGCATGCAAATAGCTTTCTTTTCTCCTATTTAGTGCTTTTCAAACTAATAACCCATTTTTTAAAGATTCACAATAATTTGTAGGCGCCTGCGTGCACCAATGCAAAAATGTCATCTTTGACATTTGCATTCTAAAGCACTTACTCTGAAAAGTTTGGCTTCTTTAGAATTGTTATGAAATAGAGGTACAAGACAAATCAGGATATCACAAACACAATTCAGATTTTCAGTATTGTGATGATATCGCATGTTGTGTTTGAAATAGTCCCAATAACAACTTCTCTAGTTATTGGACAAGATATGATAAGATGAGATAAGTTACATCCAACAGAGCATGACATATTACATATACAATTGTAAATTTTTATGCTATGGAGAAATGATGTTACAATACAATAACCCACACAAACTTACATACTATTCTACAGGTCATAAGCACAGATGCTAGATTTAATTAAAAATGATCAGGTGTTTTGTTGAGATTTGCAAAAATTAAAAGTATGAACAAGAACACGGCAAGGACAATCAACACATTTACATGATGGCAAGAGTGAAGTGTAACACATATGAATGATCACATATGATCTTCTGTGCATGTGCATATTAGCTCAACTGGTCTGAGAAAGGCCCAATGGACTTTTGGCATGTCGTCCGGTGTCCGTGAGACTGTCCATCAGTCTGTCCATCCATCTGTCCTTCCGTTTTCAAAAAGCTGCGGTAATTCAATCCAAAATAAAAAAATTTCAGTGATGGTACGTAGATACCTTTGTTCAGACATGACTTCCACTCGACTTTTATTCATATTATTGACAATTATTGCCGCAAACATATGGTGAGAACATCACTTCTCCATGTTACCAAAGAGGGATTGACACTTACATTGAGTTGTGTGTTGAGTTGTGTTAAGAACAGATGAGAAATCAACAACAAAATATGAGCATATCATTTGGGAGTTTCAAGATAGAAGTGTAATTAATTCACAAGGAATTGACACTGACTGATCAATTTGGCACCATGCATTGTTAACCTTCTACCTGCCTCAGTTGTCAGTGTCTCATCGGTTCAATTCAAAACTCATCTTGTCTTAGCTCTTTTGTAAAGGCAAAACACATAAAGAAAACACTCAATTTTATCTTTTCCTTTTTAAATGAATTTTTTTTTCATAAATTACACAAGAGAGCAAATATTTGTTGATAAAAACTTTATTATTCTGAGAGCATATCGTTTCAATCTTTGTAAAGAAATATTTTAAAAATCTTCTTTTTTTTTTTTCATGTATACAAATTCAAACATGCGTGATTATATAAATAACATAAAACATAGCAAAGCATTGGCAACTTGGTATTTAAGCAAAGAAATGATGTTTTATGGACATGGTTGATGTTACACTGCATACTGAGACAGCAGGTGAAGAGTTAAAGGGACAGTCCTATCGGGGTATTTATTGTGGAAAGTATCAGTTTTATTAAGGGCATAATATGCATAATAACATAAACTGTTTATGCATATAATGCCATTAGTACATGATAATAATACTACCAAGAAATAGGTTGATCATCTTCCAACACAAAGCCTTAAAAACACAGTTTCCGAACTCATGCCTTGCTGCCAACCCTTGAGTTTTCTCTGCTTACTCTCTTACCGTGAGAGAAAGCAATAGTCCAATCATGAAGTAACTAGAGGTTGCTAACAATCACCTGTAGGGGCAATGATCAGCACAGAAAACTCAAGGGTCAGCAGCAAGGCATAAAATGACATTTCGTAAACTGACGTTTTAGGCTTTGCGTAGGAAGATGCAAGTAACTTGGAGTAAAAACTTTGTTGATTTATGTTTGACAACTTGATATAGAAGACTGTACAAGTGAATTTCGTTTCCACAAAAATACCCAGAAAGGACTGTCCCTTTAATAAACAAAGGTAAAACATGAGGTTAACCCACCTGCTCATCTAGGTGGGCTTCTGGCACTTTGCTCATTCGTTTGTACGCGGCAACTGGCGCAATGAGAATGAGAGTGCGTGTTCCCTTCTGGCCAAGTGTTGTCACGATGTCGATCTTATCAAGTATTGGCTTGGACAGCGACATTGCCAGCGGATATCTTCATTTGGACATGTCACACACTTCAGCACGGCGGATAAGGTTGTCACAAGAAAATTTTTTAAAAATTGAAGTTTCACCAATAGTGTCAGTATTTCTTTTCTTTAATATTGTGAAAATGTCAGCATAAAGAACCTGCCTTACTTTGTATTTTTGCTGTTTAGGAACTAACATTAATTTTCTTGATAGTATAGTTTATAAATTTTCAGCTTATTTTTCTCTTTCAATATCACTTTACTAATGCCTTGAAACTGAAATAGTCAACACTAACAGGAAAAAACAATCTTTTTTGATTTTGTGAGATATGTTTACTTTCTGTGAATAATGTCATTATTATTGTTGTCTTCTTTGGTTAGATATTGTGCAAAATGGTATGGTAAATATCATATCCTTTCAAATCCAATCCTACCTTAATTCAGAAGCTGTAGAAATTATGTTATAAAGTAAATGAAGCATCATAAAATCTTGCTATTTAGCCTGTAAAGTGGTTACCAACAGTCCTGAATTAGACAATGCACATATCAAACCTTGTAAATATGGTAGTCATTCTCTAAATGCTATTTAGCCTGTAAAGTGGTTACCAACAGTCCTGAATTAGACAATGCACATATCAAACCTTGTAAATATGGTAGTCATTCTAATGATTCTTATTTACTTTAAGTTGACCATTTCAAAAACAAAAAATTAAATGTAAATTTAACAAGATGATATATACCTAATTATCCCCTGTTTTTGTGGGATATAGAAGACCTCTGTCCATCCCTCCATGCATGCTTTTCTTTTCCTTACCAGAATTTTTTTTTTACAAGAATTGAAAATAAGATTAAACTTGCAGCCCAAAGGAGCAGCATCGAGGTGTATGGACTGTCCTGCCAAGATTGAAAACAATTGCTCTTTCTCAGCAAAAAGGTTCTACCTGGACCAAGTCAAAATGGTTAGTAATAATAGAGCATAAGTTAGCATTATACAACCTTGTTATCCCACCTGTATTTGATATTGTAGGAATAATCATCACTGTTCATCTGTCCATCGTCCATCTGCAATATATATTCATTTCCAGAGCATAACTCCAAAACTATTAGACCTAGCTTAATGAAACTTGGATGGGATAAAGTTGGATCAGAATTTTTCTGGCCTATTGTCAAATTCTGTGTAATAGATGTATATTAATGATCTGAATAATGGGATGTCTAAGTTTTGGGAAGTAAGCAGTAATTTAGCTGGTCAGGGATGCACAGTCGGGGTATTAGTGAGCCACACTCACTTTTTAGCTTGTTTAAAAAATGTTTTTCAAAATCTCAATAACACATAATTTATGTTTGTTGTGCTTGTTTCCAGGGAAACCAAGGCTGGCCAGTATCCGTGGTGACAGACGTCCCTGATATAGAGAGTGTGACGACGGCACTAAAGACGGGACCGTACGGGCGGTGTGTGTACGAGTGTGATAATGATGTCATGTCACACCAGGTGAGAACCCTCACAGCTATTGGCTGAAATATTGCCAAAGTGGTGTTAAATTCCAACTCACTCACTCACTCAGGTGAGAAGGGTCTGTCAGCAGTCAGTTTGGAGTGACACTAGGGACTAAGTGTTTATGAAGTAACGTCTTACTCTTAAAACCCCATATTTGCATGCAGTTCGTTATGAAATTTTGCTATTGAGAAAAGAATTACATCACTCAGTGTAAAAATCTTTTGTCTAAAATTTGATACCCTATTTACATGTTCGAATCAACAGTAAAATACGTAATTCAGCGTCCAAAGTACAGTACCCTCAGCAAAATGCCATTGCTTTTCAAAACCCAGCTTTCACTGTGATGGCGTCATTATGTGTGTAGGTTTTACACTGTCAAAGTGTATCATACAATACAGGGCTTATATGTTTTGGTTGTTTTGGTAAACTGTCTCCAATTTATTAGCTCATCAGGACTGAAAGTCCAGATGGGCTTATGGCATGGCCCATCGTCCGGCGTCCGTCCGTCGTCCGTCCGTCCGTCCGTAAACTTTTGACACTTTCGACTTCTCCTCATGAACCATTCCCACATTAGAGAGCTGAAATTTTGTGTACAAGTACCTTAGCATATGGAGATTCTAATTTGTAACTTTGGTGACCCTGTGACCCCAAATAGGGTCACAGGGTCACAACTTTAAAAACCTATTTTCATCTTCTTCTCCAGTTCCAGAAGGACTAGAGAGTTAAAAATGATATGTGCAGACTCCTTGGCCAATGGGGATTCTAATTTGTAACTTTGGTGACCCTGTGATCCCAAATAGGGTCACAGGGGTCACAACCTTAAATACTTATTTTCATCTTCTTCTCCAGTTCCAAAAGGAGTAGAGAGTTAAAAATGATATGTGCAGACTCCTTGGACAATGGAGATTCTAATTTGTAACTTTGGTGACCCTGTGACCCCAAATAGGGTCACAGGGGTCACAACCTTAAAAACCTATTTTCATCTTCTTCTCCAGTTCTAAAAGGACTAGAGAGTTAAAAATGATATGTGCAGACTCCTTGGCCAATGGGGATTCTAATTTGTAACTTTGGTGACCCTGTGACCCCAAATAGGGTCACAGAGGTCACAACTTTAAAAACCTATTTTCATCTTCTTCTCCAGTTCCAGAAGGACTAGAGAGTTAAAAATGATATGTGCAGACTCCTTGGCCAATGGGGATTCTAATTTGTAACTTTGGTGACCCTGTGATCCCAAATAGGGTCACAGGGGTCACAACCTTAAATACCTATTTTCATCTTCTTCTCCAGTTCCAAAAGGAGTAGAGAGTTAAAAATGATATGTGCAGACTCCTTGGACAATGAAGATTCTAATTTGTAACTTTGGTGACCCTGTGACCCCAAATAGGGTCACAGGGGTCACAACCTTAAAAACCTATTTTCATCTTCTTCTCCAGTTCTAAAAGGACTAGAGAGTTGAAAGTGATATGTGCAGACTCCTTGGACAATGGGGATTCTTATTTGTAACTTTGGTGAACCTGTGACCCCAAATAGGGTCACAGGGGTCACAACCTTAATAACCTATTTTCATCTTCTTCTCCAGTTCTAAAAGGACTAGAGAGTTGAAAGTGATATGTGCAGACTCCTTGGCCAATCGGGATTCTTAATTGTAGATTTTGTGACCCCATGACCCCAAATAGGGTCACAGGGGTCACAACCTTAAAAACCAATTCTCATCTTCTTCTCCAGTTCCAAAAGGTCTAGAGAGTTAATATTCATATGTGCAGACTCCTTGGACAATGGGGATTCTAATTTGTAACTTTGTTGACCCTGTGACCCCAAATAGGGTCACAGGGGTCACAACCTTAAAAAACTATTTTCATCTTCTTCTCAAGTTCCAAAAGGTCTAGAGAGCTGAAATTATATGTGCAGACTCCTTGGCCAATGGGGATTCTAAATTGTAGATTTCGTGACCCCATGACCCCAAATAGGGTCACAGGGGTCACAACCTTAAAAACCTATTTTCATCATCATCTTTAGCTCCTAAAGGTCTATTGAGCTGAAAGACTGCATGTAGACTCCTTGGCCAATTGGAATTCTAAACTGTAGGTTTTGTGATCCCATGACCCTAAATAGGGTCACAGGGGTCACAATCTTAAAAACCTATTTTTCTTCATTAGATGACAGTCTATGGCAAATTTATTTCTCCTTGGATATTTTAGTGTGGACTTCTTTCACTGTCTGATATTGGCGATCTAGAAAGTGTTGAATAATAATACATTTGTTTTGTAATTTTTTTATAGGTTTTCTTGCAATAGGTAACATCAGTTTCATTTTTAGCTCATCTGGCCTGTATAAAGCAAACTTGATATGATGCCTGATGAGCTACAGAGCCAATGGCTCTATTTTTAAATTTTGGTACCACCTTCTCATGGTTGGTTGCAAAAATATTGCTAAAAATGCCAAAAATACAGTAAAAATAGTTTTAAGAATACATGTATTACAGTTTGAATATAGGTCTTTAAGCAAAACAAAAAGCATACAATGGCCTTGTCGCATTCTTCCACTTAGTTTAAGCTGCCTAAAAGCTGTAAATTTGAGTTTCTGAACTCTAGCAAAAATACACTAATATTGTTTGGTCATTTTACAAGCAGATGAAAATCAACAAATTGTTTATTTGATCATATTTTTCTGCCCTTCGCTTCCAAGATACTAACAGTAATCTTGCCATAAAGCAGTGTTTAAAATATAGCCCGTCCGCCAGTCCTTGACTGGCTACTTTTTGCAAGGACTGGTTACTTTTTGGTCAGGACTGGTAACTTTTCAATGTTTTTCTTTATTTTCCCCTTAGGAATTGACCAATTAATTTTCAGGACAGGCTAAGCTTCCAATCTATTTTATACACTGCATAAAGGGAGCTAATTCTGTTCGTAGGTTGTGAACTTCCAGTTTGAAGGTGGCGCTACCGCCAATCTGACAATGGTCGCCTTTTCCAAGAGTGTTTGTGCTCGCAAGGTGATGGTGTATGGCACGAAGGTAACTTTGTTTTGATGCTTATATCACAATCAGAGAGAAACAGAAAATTATATTGTTTTAAGTGAAGCACGTTATCTTGAAAAATTTAGGGGAAATGCTTCTTGGTATTAAATAGAAACTAGGAAAACTAGAAAAAATATTTGTTATATTTTACCACGGTTAATTTTTTAATTTTTTTTTATCACTTTATTTTTTTTTTAATGGGGTACAGCATTTTCATAACATCAATGCAAACTATAAGAACATGTCAGGTAAACAAATTGAGACATATATTTTCAAATCAAATGAACAAGTTGTGGCAAGACGACCAAAATGAGACAAACTTATCGTATTTACATTGTGTGTAGACATTTGATTTATGTACGGTAGTTGATAGTTATGGTTTAATTTTGGTTTTAAGCCCGCAAGAGTTGGTAGAATGTTTGCTAGTTTTCTAACATAGATGTATTCTTTAGTTAGGATAAAAGAAAATTTAGAACATCGTTTCTTTTTTCACTGAATCCAAGAAGGATTGTTTCTGCCTTCAGGTTCAAATGGATGTCTGTTTCATTTTCGATCCATTTAAGTAGATCTTGCAACAGCGTTTTTACAAATTTACATTCATAAAAAAGATGGATAATCGATTCTGCTTCAACAGTGCAGAATGTACATTGTGGTGATTCTATGAGGTTATATCTATGTAAATCTTTATTTGTTGTGAGAATTCTATGGAGAATTCGATACTGGACCCATCTATTTTTTGCACTATAACATGCTCGAGTAGGTATAAAATTGAATGTTTTCCATAGATTCAAACAGAAATCTGTATTCAATTCCTTTTCCAACTTACTTTGATAAGCTAGTTTTTCATTGCAAATATTGTTGTGTAAAAGGTTGTAGAATATGCTACATCCTTTCTCAACCTTATATAGTATTTCTAAATTTGGCGGCATGAAAGGCAAATCTATCTGTTTACTGATATTGGTCGAATTCTTTTTAATACATGCTTTCAAAGAGGATATTAGACCAGCATATTCAAGAAATTTTTGTTTAACCCCATACTGTTCTACAAAGTCGTTATGGGACAGAAATGTGTCATTTTCTGCTAGGAAATCATTTACAAATTTGATATTTGATTGAATATAATGATCATATATTACAGGGGTTTTTCCTATTCTGATGTTGTCATTTGCCCATATGAGATTGTTCTTATCATATTTACAATTTTCTTGTAATTCAGACCAAGCGTGAAATACATCTTTCCAGAATGGACTAATGAGTTTAGGGATATAGTGGGTCTTGAGATAAGATGGTCCCATTTCTATTGGGTTAAGTTGGCTAACTGGGCTTGACGTATACAAAAGGTTACTTAATTTAGAATCCTGTACAAATAGTCGTCTGATCCATGATATTTTCTGAGCTTTAATTGTCTCTAGTATATTTGGAACTTTTAACCCGCCTTTTTTATAAGATTTTGTCAACAGACTTCTTTTAATTTTGTCGGGTTTGCCTCTCCATATGAAGGAAAAACATTTTCTTTGAAAGTTCACAATCGTATCGAGTTTTGGGTTTGCTAGTGATGTGAATAAATGATTAAGTGATGGTAGTATCAGACTCTTTAAGACTGTTATTCTTCCTAATGGCGTAAGGTCTCTGAGAGACCACATTGTCATTGCTTTTTCTGCTTTTTTGAGCTTATCTTTGTAATTTCTTTCTACCATTTCTGCTTTGTTGTGTTGAAGCAGTATACCTAATAATACAAAGGGTTTTTGTGTCCAATCTTAATTAATCTCTCCGCAATATTGCAAACTTGAAAACTGCTTTGAACCTATCCAGACAACTTTAGTTTTGTCTATGTTTATTTTAAGTGCAGAAAAGGATGCATATAATTCAAGTACATATAATGTTTCTCTAAACGAGCGTTCAGATCCATCTAGAATTATAGTTGTATCATCGGCAAATTGTGTCAATAAATATTCTAATTCAACCATTTTAATTCCTTTTATTTTTTATTATTTCTTAACATGTGGGCCAGAATTTCTGCTACAATTAAAAAAATATATGGAGAAAGAGGTTCATTTTCTATCCTCCCAGATAATTTTTGTTAAATATATCAAATGTAATAATTGTCAAGAAATATTTTGATATCTAACAATCTAAATGGCATTAATCTCTAATTCTGATGATTATCTGATTAAAAATTTATAACAATTCAATACCCTCATTTTATTTCTAGTACAAGTCATCAATGTGTTAATTATCTACAAATAGGGTCACAGGGGTCACAGCTTTAAAAACCTATTTTCATCTTCTTCTCCAGTTCCAGAAGGACTAGAGAGTTAAAAATTATATGTGCAGACTCCTTGGCCAATGGGGATTCTAATTTGTAACTTTGGTGACCCTGTGACCCCAAATAGGATCACAGGGGTCACAACCTTAAATACCTATTTTCATCTTCTTCTCCAGTTCCAAAAGGAGTAGAGAGTTAAAAATTATATGTGCAGACTCCTTGGACAATGGAGATTCTAATTTGTAACTTTGGTGACCCTGTGACCCCAAATAGGGTCACAGGGGTCACAACCTTAAAAACCTATTTTCATCTTCTCCTCCAGTTCTAAAAGGACTAGAGAGTTAAAAACGATATGTGCAGACTCCTTGGACAATGGGGATTTTAAATTGTAGATTTCGTGACCCCATGACCCCAAATAGGGTCACAGGGGTCACAACCTCAAAAACCTATTTTTATCTTCTTCTCCAGTTCTAAAAGGACTAGAGAGTTAAAAACGATATGTGCAGACTCCTTGGCCAATGGGGATTCTAAATTGTAGATTTCGTGACCCCATGACCCCAAATATGGTCACAGGGGTCACAACCTTAAAAACCTATTTTCATCTTCTTTTCCAGTTCTAAAAGGACTAGAGAGTTGAAAGTGATATGTGCAGACTCCTTGGCCAATCGGGATTCTTAATTGTAGATTTCGTGACCCCATGACACCAAATAGGGTCACAGGGGTCACAACCTTAAAAATCAATTCTCATCTTCTTCTCCAGTTCCAAAAGGTCTAGAGAGTTAATATTCATATGTGCAGACTCCTTGGACAATAGGGATTCTAATTTGTAACTTTGTTGACCCTGTGACCCCAATAAGGGTCACAGGGGTCACAACCTTAAAAAACTATTTTCATCTTCTTCTCAAGTTCCAAAAGGTCTAGAGACCTGAAATTATATGTGCAGACTCCTTGGCCAATGGGGATTCTAAATTATAGATTTCGTGACCCCATGACCCCAAATAGGGTCACAGGGGTCACAACCTTAAAAACTTATTTTCATCATCATCTTTAGCTCCTAAAGGTCTATTGAGCTGAAAGACTGCATGTAGACTCCTTGGCCAATTGGGATTCTAAACTGTAGGTTTTGTGACCCCATGACCCCAAATAGGGTCACAGGGGTCACAATCTTAAAAACCTATTTTTCTCCATGGGATGACAGTCTATGACAAATTTATTTCTCCTTGGATATTTTAGTGTGGACTTCTTTCACTGTCTGATATTGGCGATCTAGAAAGTGTTGAATAATAATACATTTGTTTTGTAATTTTTTTATAGGTTTTCTTGCAATAGGTAACATCAGTTTCATTTTTAGCTCATCTTGCCTGTATAAAGCAAACTTGATATGATGCCTGATGAGCTACAGAGCCAATGGCTCTATTTTTGTTAATTCTAAGTGTTTACTTTACTTGTTAGCATTATACATTTTCTATCTTATGGGTATATTATAAGGCTTTTTAAACATTATACATTTTCTATCTTATGACTAGGCTTTTAAGGCTTTTAAAATGTGTGCTTATAATCACTACTGTTGTTACTTATCTTATCTCAGAATATCATTACATTTTTGTTGTTTTTCAAAACATTCTATAGTTTTACCATTATGCTTGTTAATAGTCCTATGCTCTTATGAATGTATCTCAAATTTCCCTCGAGGATAATAAAGTATTATCTTATCTTATTTTATGTAGTTGATGTAGCTAAGTTTCTGTTATTAGGGAGAGATAAGTTACAATGACAGTACGGATCACTGTGTTCAGGTGTTCGACTTCCTCTCTGGACAGACAAGTAAGTCTTTCTTGTGTTTGACCAGTGTAAGTAAACCTAGCCTCAATAATACCCAATTATTGCGAAAACCCTTACCTCTAAACCAACATTGACTTATTTCTCTCTTTTCGGAGAGATTGTACAGAGTGTGAAAAATAAAATTTTTTAGTGGTCTGCGTGTTCCTCTTCCTGATTTACCTCCCTTGGGAATTATCTCCCTTGAATTTTCAAACTCAGCTGTCATTCTTTTCTCTGTACGCCGCGAGAACGGTCGTACTCTGTGTGAATTGATCTTCTTGTCACTCAAGTTTTGGATTGCTTCCTATTGGATACTCACTGTGTTTTTCCTTCGGATTACTGTGATTCTCTTGGATTATTGTGTTTCTGAACGGATTACCTGAGTTTTTTGGAAGTTTCTTCTTGGGTGAGAATTTTCTTAACGTGTTCTAAAATTCAAGATGGCTGCTGTTCAAAAGAAATGTGTTGAATGTCAACGTTATCTTTGTAAAGGCGACCCTCATTCACTGTGTTATGCCTGCTGCGATAAGACTTCTTGTAATCTCACTAAACGATGTCTCATGTGTAATCATCTTTCTCTGGACGAATGGGAGATTATGCATAATAATAGATCCAAGCCCAAAACTCCTAAACGCAAGGCCACGGCTAAGTCTACCCCTTCTTCTCTCAAGAAATCTAAGTTTCTTGTTGAGCCCACTCCGGATACCAAGCCCTCCGAGTTAGAGCAAATCAAGGCCATGCTTGCCAAGCTTTCCTCAAGTATGTCCTCTATGCAGCAGCAGACAGCCAAGCGCTTCTCGGACTTGGAAGCCAGCCAGTCATCGAGCCGTATGCGGCCTGCCTCCCCGACCCGTGAGTCGGTGGAGCGGGTGGTCGACTCAGCTCATTTGCTTAGCCAAGGGGTCACGGGCCGAGGTCCCGTTGATTCACGAAGCGAGCATGAGCCCGGTAGCTTGACCTCCCGTGACCCACTGCCGAATGCCACGGTGCCTAGCGGCACACGGGCTTCGCTTGGGACTCAGGGCAAGCAGGTGGATCCCGTTAAGCGGCCCGTTAGCACGGGTAGCACGGGTCCTACCGCTCCGGCTGACGATGCTGGCTTACAGCCCCCTGCTCGGGTGGCCCGTGAGCCACAGGCAGATTACATCAGCATTCAGGATCCGCCTATTATTCCCGTGCTACATGATGTCAAAGTGCAAGCTGGACTTTGTCACTCATCCACGGATACGGACTCCTTGGATTTCGGTGTTAGCGCCAAGGAGGGCCAACTTATTATTCATCCTGATGAATCCTCTTTTCCTCTTATCCCTGACTGGTCTTTTCCGGATAAATTGGAATACCTTCATCGACTGAAACCCTGCACAGTGCCTATTGTGTCAGAGGAGACGGCCTCTCCTAGGCCTGAGGAGTTAGGAGATTCGGGGACGCTTCCTCCCTCCCGACCTTCCAGACTTTCTTTGCCTCATTCTTCGGTGATCAAGACAGCTTGTAACAACATCAATGACAAGCTCTCTAATCAATCAGGACAAGTAGGAGTACCCAAGTTCAGAGCCAAGGCGGCTTACTTAGTCCACAACAGATTCGTGTCTCAGGATCCCCCCGTTTTGGACAAGGATGGTAATGAAATCGAACGGAATACTAGAGCTTCCTTGGACATGTTGTCATACATGAACTGGTTTTGTGCGGGTATCAGAGAGATGCTACCCCCCAAGTTTTCAACATATGAGGATGTGACCCCAGACACACTTCAGACCATGAGAGCCGATGACGTTGCCATGGCCCATGGTTTCCTGGATTCTATTTTTGTCGCCTCTCAGGATTTAGCCGCAGTCTCTACCAACACCATGGCGCGCTTTGTTCTGACTGAAAGACAACAACATATCTCAAAGATCCGGGATGTGCCAGCGGATGTCAAGGATTCTCTTCTGTGCCAACCTATCCAAGCTCCGTCTTTGTTTAATGGAGAGTGTACTCGAGCTAGCGAGACTCAGGATTCCATGACCTCCAAATCTCTCAATCTGAAATTGACTCAGGCTCTACTAGGCAGGGGCTCCTTCCAAGGACAGCGTCGCGGTAACCCTAACCCTCGACTTAACCCTCAGCCGAAACAGTCTTTTCCTTCAACATCGTCTTCCTCGCAGTTCAGGGGCAACCACCGGGGCCGCAGGGACTTCCACCCCCCGCAGTCAAGGGAACAGCCAAGATCCTTCAGACAGGACCAGTCTAGGCCCTTTCGGGGATCTAAAGGAGGCTTTAAGCGATGACTCCCACGCCACCTCAAGTCTTCAGCCTTCCCCCTTACGACCGCTTCCGTCCACGGACTTATCCTTACGGATTCCCTTTCCTCAGTCGATCTCCCACTCGCCCGTGGGGGGCCGCCTGGGGTCATACTTGAAGAATTGGGAGACAGTAACCAGCGACCAATGGATTCTGTCAATAATATCATCGGGATACATCCTTCAGTGGGATTCACTTCCGCCAACTGCCGTCCATCCTCAAGGAAAGCGTTTTTTCCTTCAAGGCCAAAAGCTTCAAGCCGCGCTCACAGCCATCGAGCAGCTACTGGAAAAGGGCGCTATCACGGAGCTGGACCCCGCCGACGAATCTCCAGGCTTCTTCTCTCCCGTTTTCCTGGTTCCCAAGAAAGACACAACGGAGATGAGAATGATTATCGATCTCAAGGTGCTCAACAAGTCATTCCTGTCCAGGCCTCCCAAGTTTACTATGGAGTCGCTCAAGAGCATACGCAAGCTGATACTCCCGCACTCCAAGTTCGCCAGCCTCGACTTGAGGGACGCTTACTTGCATGTTCCGATCCATCCAAAGTCACGGAAATACCTACGGTTTGCGGTCAACGGACGCCGTTTTCAGTTTCAAGTGCTTCCCTTCGGCATCTCGGTAGCTCCTTGGCTGTTCACCAAAGTTACGGCGCCGGTGCTACAGGTTCTACATCTCCACTTGGTGTTCATCCACGGCTACTTGGACGACTTTCTGCTCCGCCATCAGGACCTAGTCACTCTGTACCACCACATAGACTTGGTCATACATGTCTTCTCACATCTAGGCTGGATCATACATCAGGACAAATCGGAGCTTACGCCTACCAACCGCATCAAGTTCCTGGGAGCCATTTTGGACACGGAGTCAGCCACTATTGCCCCATCGGAATCCCGCTGGATTGCCATTCAGACTCTCATCCAGAAGTTGTTAGACCACAACAAACTATACTCTCTCAGGACATGGATGTCCTTAGTAGGCTCCCTTACTTCCATCAGTTCCCTGGAACGGCCCGGGTCTGGTGGCTCGGGTTTCCGCATTCCTCTTCTTCCTCCTTCTGTGCCTTCTGTCGCTCCCTCTGACATCTTGTCCTCTGTAAAGGATTCCGAGGTGTCGAGGGAGCAACGGAGACGGAGATGGACGTCGAGGGGGATGGGAATCCTGTTCCGCTGGACTTATCCATCTCATTTGCCCTGAAGGAGGCCCGTGCCAAGATGGCAGAGGCTTTCCCACAGGTTGCCGTTCCTGAGAAGGAGGTAGGGGAGGAGTTCCTGTTGCCCGGAGGTGCTTTGTGCAGCGCAAGACACCTCAGGTTCGCCTCCGCATTCTGGATTCGGTACGCACGGATACGATTGCGCCTCTTCTGAAGGGTACCAGGACACGCTTCTCCCTCCCGGAGTTGAACAAGCGGTATCCTTTGGTGGAGGCGGGATTGTTTGAAGTGCCCGCCTGTGATCCAGATGTGTTGGCCTCCGTCAGCCTGGACTCCCTTGGGGCCCAGGGCCGGTGTGTGCCTCCCTTCAGGCAAGATGCGTTTTTGAAGAAGCTGTTTAGGACGTCCGAGGACTCCTACAGAAACGGCTGCCAACAACTTCGCATTGCCGTCCATCAAGCGTACCTGGCTTCGCTCCAGGCCACGTCTTTGGACGAAGGGAAGGATCATAGCCTTCCGGCTATGCTCCAGAGGCAATTGACGGAGGTGAGTGGTCACCTGGCGAGGGACGCCATTCGCAGCGCCTCTAGCCAGGTGATGTGCGCAGTGATGGGGCTGCGCCTGGTGTGGCTGAACTTCTCTTCTTTCCCGCAGCCCACCCTTGACATGCTGATGGAGCTCCCCTTCGAACTTGGTTCCACCTTGTTCCCGGGCTCGGCTAGCGTCATTAAGGACACCGCCGACCAGATATCAAGGGTTAAGGACGTCAAAGGCGGCCTTGGCTCATCTGGGAAGCGCAAGTCCTCCCCCCTTGACAACCTGAACTCTGGGCCATCGGCCAAGTCCTACTCGCAATGGAACGGGCCATACGAGGGACGTTCGGGTTACCAAGGGAAGGGGAAAGGCCAGGGGAAAAACCGGCAGCGTGCCAAGGGCAAGCAGCCGGCTTTTCGGAGCAAGAGGGGCGCCAACAAGGGTCCCTAAGTCTCTTCCTGCCCAGTCTGGAGAACCGCCAGGGGACCGGAGTGTCGCCAGAGGCGGAGATCCACTGCCTTCTCCCGGAAATTCCAGTCGGGGGCCGTCTGTCCCGGTTCCTGAGGGAGTGGGAAGTAGTTTCATCGAATCCCTGGGTCCTGTCCACACTCAGGGATGGTCACTTGCCACTCTGGAAGAATGGGCCACCGCCTTTTACCGGAGTGAGGAGCACGCCTGTGCCAGCCTCCCCGGTGAAAGCGCAGATTCTACGTGCCGAAGTCGCAGCTCTGCTGGACAAGGCGGCTATAGAAGTAATTCCGGTAGGCCAGGAGGAAGTCGGGTATTACTCGACGTACTTCCTGGTCACCAAGAAAGACGGAGGATTCAGGCCCATCCTCAACTTAAAGTATCTAAACAGAATGCTGGAGATGCTTCGACGGGGTATGCTACCAGTTTCGTGTGCTCCCCTTCGGCATCTCTACGGCGCCAAGGGTGTTCACCAAACTGATGCTGGTTCCGGCCCAGGTTGCCAGGTCGCGGGGCAGGTGCTGTCACCCGTACCTAGACGACTGGCTAGTCAGGGCCCTTTCACGACAGCGGAACCAGGAGACCACACAGGACATTCTGAGCATTCTTGTTCGCCTGGGTTGGATCGTCAACCTAAAGAAGTCGGACCTTGCCCCATCACAGGACCTTGTCTTTTTGGGGGCCAGGTTCCAGACTGCGGAGGGGTTAGTCTCTCTGGCTCCGGACAGGGTGATCAAGGTTTCCCTGGCCGTCTCCCATTTCCTTCAGTCTCCGTCTCAGCCAGCCAGGTCTTGGCTTCGGCTGTTGGGGAACATGGCGGCCACGGTAGACATAGTGTGGAGAGCCCGCCTCAGGATGAGACCAGTGCAGCAGGCTCTAGCCGGTGGTCTCACGCGGACGATTTCGAGAAGCAGATCCCAATTCCAGAGTGGCTTCCGGCTCATCTCGAATGGTGGCTGGACAGGGACAATCTATCCAGGGGCATTCCCTTGGAGGTCCTGAGGCCCTCGGTTACAATCCAGAAGGATGCCTCCCTCTCAGGCTGGGGGGGGGTGGGGGGGGGGGGGGGGGGGGGTCATGGGGGAACACTTGGCCTCAGGCCTGTGGTCCACGGAAGAGTCCAAGTTGCACATCAATGTGCTGGAACTTCGGGCGGTCAGGAGGGTGTTCTGCCGATTCAGTCCGCTGATACAGGGCCAGGTCGTGCGTCTAGAGATGGACAATCAGACGGCGATGACCTACATTCTCAAGCAAGGAGGGACACTGTCACCATCCCTTCTGGAGGAAGCCTGGCAGTTTCTGCTATGGTGCGACCACTTCGGCATCAAGGTATTGCCGGAGTATCTCCCAGGGATAAACAACGTCCGGGCAGATGCACTATCTCGTCGCACTCTGGCCCCGCACGAATGGATGCTCCACCGGGGGACATTCGACACTATCTCCCAGTTGTACGGATCGTTCCAGGTGGATCTGTTTGCGTCCGTGACAACGAGACAGACCCCGGTCTTCTGCTCCAAGATCCCGGACCCGGCAGCTCTGGCCTCAGACGCTTTCGCGATAGACTGGACCGGCAGGGTGCTGTGGTCATTCCCGCCCATGCCTCTCATTCCCAGAGTTCTATCGCAGGTGGGCAGTCAACCTCCCAGGCTTCTGGTGCTGGTGACCCCATTGTGGACGGCTCAGAGCTGGTTCCCGTCGGTACTCAGATTTCTGGTACTGCCTCCTGTACTATTACCGTGTCGGCGGGGCCTTCTATCCCAGGAGGGAGCGCCCCAGCTGAATCCCAGGATTCAGTGGGTGGCCTGGCCACTGTCCGGAATCGCCTCCAGGAGAGCGGTATTCCTGCACGAGTTGCAGAGGAGGGATTCGACGAACATTCAGTACGAGGATAGATGGGCCTGTTATGCGTGCTGGTGTGGAAATCGAGGGCTTCTCGATCCCTTTTCTGAAGGGCTAGTGCCGGTTCTCGAGTTCTTACAGTCTCGGCTGGATGACGGCTTGGCCGCATCCACAGTAAGAGGTTACTCTACGGCCATTTCTGCTTTCCACATTCCGGTGGATGGTACCATTCTAGGTGGCCACCCTCTGGTGCAGCGTTTTCTAGCAGGCGTGGACAGGATCCGCCCCCCTGTGCGGCTGATCAGCCCTTTGTGGGACCTATCCTACGTTTTAGACTGGTTATCGGGCCCATCCTTTCGGGACCTCGATAACATGTCGCTGCAGCTATTAACCTGGAAGGCTGCCTTCCTGGTGGCGGTTACGTCTGGCAGGCGGGTAGCCGACATCCATGCGATGTCTGCTGATCCCGAGCTGACTGTCTTCCATAAGGACAGAGTCAGCATTAGACTGCAAGATTCATATCGGCCCAAGGTGGCTCATTCCTTTCATGTCTCAGCACCCATAGAGCTCCCGGCCATGTCACAGCCGGCGTCCTCTGGTGCTAGGTCAACAGTTCCGCACATCCTGGATGTGCGTAGGACCTTAAAGAAATACATCCAGAGAACAAAAAGCATCCGCAAGGACAAACAGCTTTTTTGTTGTTATGGCGGAGGGAAGTCGGGCGTTCCCGCTTCCAAGCAGACGATATCCAGATGGATTGTTTCAGCCATCTGCATGGGCTACGTTCACAAGGGGCACCAACCCCCGGAGGGCCTGAGGGCTCATTGGGTGAGGGCTGTGGCAACCCCTAAGTCATATGCGGCGGCTCTGCCCATTGAAGAGATTTGCTCAGCGGCCATATGGAGCCGGCCGAGCACGATCATTAAGCACTACCAACTCGACAAGCACTCTGGTGAGCGTGCTCGGTTTGGCAGGACAGTTCTCTCCAGTGGACAGAGCCGGGGACCCCCAAGCTGATTAAGTCTTCGGGGTATGTTAGTTACTCAGTTATTTGAGATTTTGTTTTGAGATTTTATTAGCGGGATGTAAAGATACTCACCCACTAACATCTCTTGGTTTTATTTTTATGTCGAACTCTAGTGGAGGACACCCGGAGGGATATCTCCTTCTTTGAGTGGGAAGTCTTTTTAGTTTTGTTTCCCCCCCAGTAGAGCCTTTTTGAAAACGAAAAGGGAGGGAGGGGGTTATTTCTTTTGAAATTAATTTCTGTGCAGGGTTTTTCATCCCTGACTTAAATGCTTAGACCCCGGGGGTTAGAGCCACGAACCAGGTCCAAGACATCTCAAGTGTATGACCAGGTGAGTGTACGGTTTTTTCTTTCTCCATCTACTCTCTTAGCTTCATTACGGCATTGGGGTATAATTTAATAGCAGACTGTCTACCGCACCCAGGGTCTCCATCTCTGGGAGTCTGACTTATGCAATAGTACCCCAAGGAGGATCCCTTCTGAAAAAGAATCGAACAAACCTGTAGAGGTTTCAGATTCTTTGAAGGGGATCCTCCTTGGGGTACGGCCGCCCACCTCCCCTTCACCAGTCTGCTTCGTTAGATTGATAAGTGGTGGGATTAGAGTTATCTGCCCCTGGTGTCATGGCGACCGCCAGGGATGGGGCTCTATACGAGGTGGTAGGATAAACGACAAACACATTTTCCAAATGATGTTTTTTGTATATTTTTTATTCAAAAATAGTCACAACCTGTCATAATAGCAAAAATACAGATTTTTATGCAATAGTACCCCAAGGAGGATCCCCTTCAAAGAATCTGAAACCTCTACAGGTTTGTTATAATTTTTCGAGACTTGTAATTTGGTTTGAGGTAAACCCCTGTTAAGTTTTTCAAGGTTTGTAGTGTAGATGCATCGTAACAAAAGCACTGGATTATCAAAGATTTTAAAGGAACTGTATAGAAGAAATTAAAAAAAGACAAATTACTTTTCCTACACTCTATATACAAAATAGAAAATATCATGTAATGTATATGTAAAGGATAACTTTAACGTGCGTATCATCACAGCTCTATATCCAGAGATGCTGCTCGTGTTACAGGACAGGAGGAGCTGAACTACAGGTCGGTGAAGGGAGATTTGGGGGGACACGGAGGAGCGGACTTCTATCTCATGAACTCATTCGTCACCGCACTCAAGGTAAAGACTGCCTATTTGATGGCATAAGGTGTGGCATGTTTCATACATGGCAAACAATTTTTGGAATAATGAGAACTTTATTGTGAACATGCACACGACGGCTTCCTATTTGATGGCATAAGGAGTGGTAATTTTAAGATAATGAGAACTTTATTGTGAACATATATGCTAAGGCTTCCTATTTGGGCCCCCAGGGCCCGAGGCTCATTATTTTTTAGGAATGGAGAGTTACGAGGATATTAACCGACTTAAATTACACTCAACTTAATGCCTATTTAAAAACATAACTTAAAATATAAAAAAGTAATGGAGCGAGAGAACAATAGGCTGACGTCACAAGTGTAATTTAATGAGATTTATGAACATGAGAAGCTTCAATTGCAGATGCAAAGCTTCTAAACTAGGAATACTTGGAATTTGGGTAAAAACTTCCAAAATTGGGGTGTGAGGGGTGGAAGAAAGAAACAGCCTCATGGTCTTGCTTGAGCTCTGTTAACAGGTGTTGATAAAAATGGGGAAACAAAAGGGAGAAGATTAGGTGATTTTGTTAACTCAGGCATGTTGTATGCTGATCTTCTTGTTATATATTAAATAGACATTTCATTAACTTTTCACTAACTGACATTCTCTCCCCGCAGAGGAAGATTAATAATGAAATGTTGATACTGCCTCTGTTCTATTACGCCGAGTTTGCGGGCTAGAATTTGATTTGGTCTTATAGAACAGAGGTAGTATCAACATTTTATGACCTGATCTACCTCTGTGGGGAGAGAATGACAAACTGAAAATTAGATTCATATATTAAATAGGACCGTGTATGAACTTTTCATAACCCTAATCAAATTCTCTTTCAAAATTCCACATTCTGAGATTATACCTTGTCTGAAACCAGTGACAAATTGGTTATGGCTTGTCAGGGACCTGGGTGAAAGGGTTTTATTGCATGCAAAACCTGATAAGCTGCAGAACCATTTCCTGATCCTGTTTCCAGGACAACCGACCGGAACTGATTGAGACTGGAGCAGACGACACTCTCTCCAGCCATCTGTTGGTGTTCGCTGCAGAGAAAGCCCGGAAAGAAAACTGCGTGGTCAACATCAGCCCTGACGGAACCTTCTAATTGGTCAACCATGTAGTGATGACTGTAAACTGACCGGGGTCCTTTATTGGTTTATAATTGTGGGATATAATTAGATGTTAGATTAGATTAAAATGATCTTTCGAGAGGGGTATTTTTTGTAGAAACAAAATTCAGGAGGACCTTCTTGTTTTCAATTATATATGATTTTTACATGATAATTTCACACTTATTGTTTGTTTGTGAGGTTGGCATTTCAGTTGTTCAAGATTTGACAATTTCACAACGAATAAAGTGTATCAATCTAAAAATAAAAATATTGTGAAAAGTAGCCAATCATCGAAGCTACGATCATGGAATGCATTACTACGACAAAATGCTGTCATAACTGATTACTTTTATTATGAATTATTTGTAAATATGCTCCTCTTCTATCAATCAAGTAGCTATTTCTTAATTTTGTTAATGAATTAGCATAAAACAGCACATATGTTTTCTCCCAATGCTTACATTTCAAGATGGCGGATGAATGCCGATCGATTGGTGCCTTTAGTTTGGAAACTGGTATATGTGGATACACAAATTTTGATCAGAAAATGTTAGTTTATGAAAACTGTCTATCCACGGCAAATGTTAAAGCAATATTCCTCAAATGTGAAAACACCCTTTAAAGGGGCAGTAGCACGTTTTTTGATAATTTTATATTTTAAAAGTTTCACTGATAATTGTAAGTTAATGCTAAATGTATTATTTTGACAGTGTCCAAAATCTTATTACACAAGCCAATCATCCATAGTCAGAGGACAAAGTATGAAGATTCTCATAAAATCCATTCACGGTCATTTTATGTGAACACCTTTAATTCGTTTTGTGTAAGAAAAAGGTCATGGCTATACTTTACGTTATATATTTGAATTATTACTGCTCCATTTAGTTTAAATACATTGTCTTTCAATTGGAAACATTAATTTTCATTTTCCTGACATCACCTTATATTCCCCCAAAAACGTGCTACTGCCCCTTTAAATCTAACAAGTGATGCATTGCTTGTTACATTAAATTTGTTGAATATTTAAACAATATATGTATATGGTTTTGTATTTTCTTAAAAGAATGGTTTAAGAAAGACAGAAAAATTATGAAACAACAAACATATTCACTTGATGTCAGCAAGGATGTCAATGGATTGAATTTCAGTCCAATATAAGTCCATGCATTAAGGTTTGGGTGCAATATCACATTGATTTAGGATGTTACTCAGGAAGACAAAGTCACGCATACCAACTATATTATGATGTCATACTATCAAGAGGTCAATACTGCTGTTTCTTTTTTGCATTCCATATTGAAGAACATGTATAGCATTGTTATTTACCCCTTTGATTATAATTATTATAATGTTTTTGTATGATTGTTTTTGAGTGATTTATTTGTATCATCTTATCATTGATTGTTGGCAAATGAACAAGGAAAATAAATTTTATATTAGGCATCCAAAATGACATCAAATAGCCATAGAGCAGATTTTTTTTGTGCAGGAATGATGAAACGACCAAGGGAAAATCTCATGAAATTATTTTTTGCACAGGAAAGGTCAAAGGGGTCAAAGGAATTTCTTTTATATATATCAGGATGAGAGTCTACGAGATATATGTGTATATTTTTGGAGTCTATTTCGTATCTGAAGGAATTATTATAATGTTTTTGTATTATTTTTTTGGAGTGATTTATTTTTATTCAAATTGATCAGGTGATTTATTGGTGACTTATGTATAAGGAAAATATATTTTGAATCTGGACATCCAAAATAATATCTATTAGCCATAGAGCAGATTTTTTTTGTACAGGAATGGTTCAAAAGTGCCAAAGGAAAATCTCATGATATTATTTTTTGCACAGGAAAGGTCAAAGGGATCAAAGGAGTTTCTTATATGTATACCAGGATTTACGTTGTCAATAAATAATGAGAGTCTATGAGATGTATGTGTATATTTTTGGAGTCTATTTCCTATCTGAAGGAATTAGTATAAAGTTTTAGTATGATTGTTTTGAGTGATTTATTGTTATGTTTTGCACAGGAAAGGTCAAAGGGGTCAAAGGTGTTTTCTTATATATCAGGATTTCATGTTGTCAATAAATAATGAGAATCCTGGAGATGCAAGTGTATAGTTTTGGAGTCCATTTCCTATCTGAAAGAGTCCTTGAAAAAATAATTGATGTTTCACACTAGATTAAAGCTTGACAAAGCTATCCCTATAATAAAATTGTTATTGGTTATTTAAAACCATCATGTCATGAAAATCATACTAATATGTGTTTTTAAAAAATGCATATTCTTTTAGAAAAATCCTGCATGGAAATGTATAGCCCATGCCTTATGCTATATAATCCAAACTCAGAAACCAAATTCATAAAATTAACTTAATAAAACTTTTGAGCATGTGATAATTGCAGATTTTTGTCAATTTGAAGGTATTTGTTTGATTTTTTTATACGAGTAAAAACTCAATATAATCATATACCACATGTACTTCTTTCCTGAATATGCCAACAGGTACAGGTATGAAGTTTATTATGATTTTCTGTGCCAAGCAGACATTTAAACCATATTTATATATTTTGTTTTTAGTTCTTTTACAATCGTATAAGTTATCAATTAGTCAATTACATGATAATATGATGCTGTTATTTTGTGCCAAACTGTGTTTAACATAATCTATTTAATGTCCTATAAGAATAAAACCATTAAAACACCTTTCCTCATAAGGGGATATTATGCTACTATCAATTTGATAGGAATCATGTGGGTAACCCTTCAGCAGGGTATCTCAAGGTATGGTGGAACATATTTACAGCTATAATGCAGAGGAATATAAGGATGACGACTTCTTTGTTTATTGTAAGAGACATTTAGAACAATACAAAAATCTGTGTCGAAGTATAAACACTACTTTGTTCATTACATGAGACATTTAGAACAACACAAGAATCTGTGTCGAAACTTTACATACAATGAACAAAGAAGTTGTCATCCATATATTCCTCTGCATTATTGTCATTCCAACTTCTAAAATGCTTCTCCAAGAAAATATTTACAGCTATTTCAAATATCTGTTCAAAAGTGCCTATTAATTAACACCTGACTACCTACCCTCCCACTATTTTCACATTTCCGTTACTACCCAACATTAAGTAACACCATATCCATTTCAAAGGGTCTGTTCTTATCCCGCAAGTGTATTTAAACCAGTGATTGTTCATGTTTTAGCCAGCAAGCATACACAAGTGCCTTCAATGAAGACTTTACGACACTTAACTTAAGAAATGGTATCTTTATACACCCCCATCTCCTTTGACTAGTTTTATCTAAGTGCCTGGAGTGATTATTATATTGATTAAGGTATTCTTGTAACCGTATTCGACCTAATCAGCGCCCTCTCCCTATAACTGCCCCCTAACAGTGCTTTTTACTAAAACACATAAAGCGCCCCCTCTCCAGGCATACCTTACATGAGAAACTTATGAAATTTTACATAAAAAATGGTCTGATGACTTTATTTCAGCCCTTCTCTTTAATCACGGTATTTGGAATTGTAACTTTTGGCTAAAAACTATATGCAGATCAAGAATATACAGCATCTTTAGACTGAATGATTAAGACATATTAATAAGTGCCCCCTCTTTCCAATCTTTTAACTGCTAGTCGCTTAGAAGGTGGAATATGGTAACTATCTAACACCGTGTTTTTGTTAAAAATTTCTTTTATAGTCTTTTTCATGAATATTTTACACTAGCAGAAATCATTAATAAATGATTTGGTATATTTGATTTTATGTATGTTGATTCTGGATAAAATAATCATGGTTTTATTTCGTTTCCTGTTTTCTTTCTTTTTATCACAAATACACCTTTGATTCTCTTTTTAATACTCGGGAAGTTTTGTTGTTAAATTTTTTGAAACCTTGCAAAGCTTCTGGCTTATAGCAGTTATATATCATCGGAATAACTGGTATATTACACAAGTATTTTAAGAACTGATTTGAAGTGCTATACATACATGGTTTTCACATCAACATTAATTCATGCGCTCAATTAAAGGGGATGTAGCACATTTTTATGGGGAATATAAGGTGATGTAAGGAAAAAGAAAATAAATGGTGACAATTGAAAGACAATGTTTTTAAACTAATTGAAGCAGTAATAAATCAAACATATAATGTAAAGTTCAGCAATGCGATTCATTTTTAGCTCATCAGGTCTGAAAGACCCGATGGGCTTATGGCATTGTCCGGCGTCCGTCCGTCCGTCCGTAAACTTTTCACATTTTCGACTTCTTCTCCAGAACCAATGACTCTAGAGAGCTGAAATTTGATGTGCAGACTCCTTGGCCAATGGGGATTCTAAATTGTAGATTTCGTGACCCCATGACCCAAAATGGGGTCACAGGGGTCAAAGCCTTAAAAACCTATTTTCATCTTCTTCTCCAGTTCCATAAGGTTTAGAGAGCTGAAAAGTTGTATGTAGACTCTTTGGCCAATTAAGATTCTAAATTTTACATTTGGTTACCCCTTGACCCCAATTGGGGTCACATGGCTCAAAACCTTAAAAAACTATTTCCATCAAAAGTCTGATGAGCTACAGAGCCCATGGCTCTATTTTTCTTATTCAAAATGAATTAAAGGTGTTCACACAAAAATGGCCAATGGACTTGCGTGTATTTTCTTACTTTGTTCTCTGACTATGAATGTTTGGTTTGTGTAGTGAGGTTTTGACACTACCAAATTACACATTTATCATTAACGTACAATTACCAGTAAAAAAATAAAAATATAAAATAAATAAAAAAGTCTACTGCCCCTTTAAAACTGAGGAACCATATGCAGTTGATGAAGGCGATAACATGAACATAGAACTTCCTATTTAACATATAGAACACCTTGTCTAAACTGATCATCAAATACGTCAGATGCAGTGTGTCCTAAATAAAAGATACTGTTATGTCCTTACCATTTAAAGGGGCAGTAGCACGTTTTTTATATAATTTTATATTTTAAATATTTCACTGAAATTGTAAGTTAATGATAAATGTATTAATTCGACAGTGTCAAAAATCACATTACACAAGCCAATCATCCATAGTCAGACGACAAAGTATGGAGATTCACATTAAATCCATTGGCGGCCATTTTTTTGTGAACACCTGTAATTCATTCTGGGTAAGAAAAAGGAATCGCATGGCTGAACTTTACATCATATATTTCATTTACTTTAAATACGGTTTACATAATTTGTCATTTTTTGTGAACACCTTTAATTCATTTTCCTGACATCACCTAATATTCCCCTTAAAAACGTGCTACTGCCCCTTTAATTTCACTTTTGTATTGTAAGTTGACACCCTTATCGAATTTGATTTGATTGAATGATTCTACCTGAACTGGATGCACGATTTGTTCATAGCAGGTGAATAGATAAAAGTCGGCTATGTAAACTATAGCAATCTGAAGACAAACGTCAACCAAGTATGTATTATGATTTTATTATAACATTTTTGCACGTGGGATATATATGTGAAGCGAAAGCAATGTACAAAAACTTGAAAATACAGTTGATATGAAGAATATCTGAAATGAGAAAAACATCCATTATAATTTGAGCATATAGATGTAATAAGAATGGTAAAGTCGAAGGTCGAAATTGTTATTTCATTGTACATTACATTTGTAAGAATAAGATATCATGTTGTACGTTTAGTCCGTAATTACGATATGTTTGTTAAAAGGTGTAATGGACGACAAAATAGAAGAAGATATTCACTTACATTAAATATAGACATAAACTATTAAGAATTAAAAGCAGATTATATTTAACGTTGACTTTGAAGTTTTGCTTGACCAATGCGTAATAAGAGTCAGCAAACCTAAAGAAATTAGGAAGAAGCATCTTCCGACTCAAAGCCTAAAACGCAAGTTTCAAAAATGTCATTTTGGCCTTGCTGCAGACCATTTACTTTTCTGTCCTGCTACAGGCAAGAGAGCAAGCACACAAAGTCAAGGACACGCAGCAATGCATAAAACTGACAGTTCGGAAACTGGCATTTTAGGCTTTGCGTAGGAAGATGGGGAAGAAGTAGAAAATCCTTACTCACATTATTTGCCCGTGGAGAGAACAATTGGGATATGGTTGGAATGGCTGTGTCCGCCACTACTACCACCACTAGATATAGGCACGATCACTGGCATTGGGTAGTCTTCGCTGGAGGATTCAGAACCCTCATCAGAGCTGCTACATCCACATCCGCCGGAAGAGGAACTAGAAGATCCCGAGGACCCGGATGAACCGGAACCGGAACTACCTGAGTGATGGTGATGGATGATGACCTCTTCGCTGCTGCTACTGCTCTCGCTGCTACTTTCGCTGCTGCCTCCACTGCTGCTGCTGCCGTGGTGGTGATGGTGACGTTTGTGGTGATGGTGGTGGTGGTGATGGTGATGGTGGTGGCGGCCGTGACGGTGACGATGGTGATGGTGTCGGTGGCGGCGGTGGTGATGGTGGTGATGATGTGCCATTACGATTCCGACGATTACTGTAAATATGGAAATATCTCAAGGTTACACAAAGGGGATTTCATGAGAGGGATATGAGTGAAAATAGGCATTTGTAGTCTCCCAGAATAAATAAGTAAAATAAGATGATACCGTTGTACTACAATACATGATGACATTGAAAGGAGTTGTGGCATTTATAATAAAATCTCATTCCCTACAAATGAATTGAAGATAACCAATGTCTTGTATGCTTATTGGTTAAGTCACCAACCCGTAAAGCAAGATTTCTTTAGTTATACAGGGATCGGTCTTTTATGATCTCTGATTTATATCATATTCAATGACTGAGAAGTCGCCATAAATTCCATAGACCTCTTTGCAGTGTCTAATGAGGTCTTTGTATCTCTGATAAACGATAGAAAACGTTCTCAAATGTTAAAAACATAATGCAATTAAGAAAGTAAAAAACTTGACTACTTCAGGTCACCAAGACTTGACCAGTGAGAAACTATTGCAGAGAGAACGATAGATCATTTACAATATCAACATTTAAGCAAATTGAATGTTAATAGGCATGTAAATATAACTTTTTGACAGTAACCCGTTAACAATATCATAAACACAATATGTGATTGATTCATTTGCATGAGACTGTAAAGTCAATAAAAACACAAGACAAACCTATACATAAACTCACCTATGAGAGCAAGAAGGATAAGCGTTAGTTTCCCCATTGTGTTTGTGGATCTGCTTTACTAGATACGTACAAGTCACAAATGATATTGTTTTTAATTTACAAGGCTCTTTATATACTTTACATGATTTATTGGAATGCGATAGCCATGAAATGTAAACCGGACAACTGGCCCATACCCTGCTGTGAGATTTCTTCAAGAATGTGATGGTCAGTCATTGGCCCACCCATTGTGACGTCATTATCATTGTTGAAATTTCATCACCATTTCCGTAGTGTGCACATCGTTGTTTTAGCTTACATCACATTATTGTCTCCACCATTTGCCTTGAAACATAATGTTATCAATCGGCTCGTGGTCTTGTAACATATTTAATACATTTTCTGATCTACAATAAACGGAATATTTTGACATTTCTAAGTTTTGATGTTTCAAGATGAAACATATGTTTTGTACTTAAACATCAACGATTTAGAGACGTAAAAATATATATAATTAAAAAAAATTAAATACGAAGAATCATAATGTCGGGATGTTTTAGTGAGTAAAATGACTAAAAAATAAATATCAGAAAAAAAGACAACCAATACGCAAAATGTCTTGACAACTTCGCAAATCTACGTCAGAAATCACAAGACGTTAAATATAAGAATGTATGCAGTATTGTGTACATAAACACGTTCCCCGCTTAACATTAACATCCATTTTCATGTTTTATTTAAAATATTCCTCACAATGACCATATGAACATATGATAATGTTGCTATGATTTTATTTTATATCATTTCATGGTCTAACGTTGTGAAATTAGCATTTTTATCATTAGCTAAATATGATAAGTTGTATAATGAGGATCTAAACCATATTGAAATATTTGTCGCTAAACTAGGTATTATGATAAGAAACAAAGGAACAAACATTTCAATGAATCATCCTTTTGAAAACAGACATTGTAATTATAAACAACTTATTAACAACGGATGAATTAAAAAATATTTTATCGTAATGGCAATGGTCCATCAGTTTAGGTGCATGGCTGCCGTAGCCTGCTTATTCTGGAAACAGTTCTGATCCCTGTTCGATTGAGTTTTGTTGACACTTTGTCAATGTGAAAAGACATCATGATTGAATTTTTTTTTCAACGATGGATGTTGTCCAAGTTAATCTTCACAGGAAATTGTGAACAATCAATAATGAAGTACAAATACGATGTAGATAAAACATATCCTCCCCATATACAATAGGTTATAGATAGGATATATTCTATCTACATCGTATTTGTACTTGATTATTGATTATTCTGAATTTCCTGTGACTTGACCCTATTTCGCTTAAACAAATACTAAACCCAGCGTTTGGTGTTACCCCCATCAACATATAACATCTCGTGTTTTTAAATGCATTCCAAAATCCTTGTTCATATATATTGTTTATGATACTATGTCAATACTATAATGTATTACCAGAATTGACACTTACACGATTATTACATCATATATTTGGATTTTGAATTGCATAAAGTTACTAACAAAAAGTTAGGTTTTTGGCTAACCGCTATTACACTTCACTTCCGATCTCTTTGCTATGGTTTCCATCCTTCTCTATGTATTTACCGATACACTTCTACTTTCTAAGTTCTCACTGTAGGTGTATTGACCGGTACATCTCTACTTTTCAAATACACCTACTTTTATATTGTACATCTACACTTTGACAAATAGACGGACTTTTACAATCTAGAATTTCAAATTGTTGAATTTACAAACAGCGTTGTTTATAAACAACAGTTCCAGCCGATGTTCGCAGGTTTCACCGCAATGCATAGCCACAAAGGTGTTACGGACTTTCTCACTGCAATAATACCAGCAGCCGAACTATAAGTGAAATAATCTTGAAAGCAGCGTTAAACCCCACATCACCTCACCTCGCCAATAAACAACAGTTTGGAATCGTACCGCGACCTGTTTGTTGCCGAGCAGCAACTTTGCCAATTGAGCTACATAAGATTTTTACAAGCAGAGGTACTTTCTGTTGTGATATTTCTATATTGTTATTTTTTCTTTATACGCCTATGTATAGGTACTTAGCCTGTACCAAGTTTTAATGTAATGAAGTAAGTTTGTTATTTGAAACCGCAATTTTGAAGAGTATTGTTAATATTCTATTGATCAAGTTAGATCAAGACGTAGTGTATACAGCTCGTTTTCGTCAAATGTAACTGGACCGGAGTGAAGTTTATGTCAGATTTACCCACACTTCCTTCAGTGAATCATTCAATACATCTCCTGTTTGAATTGTGGTTCCTCGCCCCGCTACTCTACGCCTCGGAGACCCACGCTTCAAACGGGAGGTGTTTTGAGCAATACAGCTTGGGAAGTTATGGTATATCAATTTCATGTCTTGTAATAATACACTTCGTTATAGAGTGCTGCTAACTCTTTAACATGTACATGTGGGACTTAGGAACGAACAAAAATGGAGAACATATATAAATTCATATTAAATAAAATTATATTTCAAAAATTTAATCGTGTCATGATTCAGCGGATATTTATGATAATGCCCTTGATGTTATGATATTATAATTCGGGAAATAAACATCTGAACATAAGATAAACAACTCCTACGTAAAGTTGTCTTACATCAAAGCAGACAATGTTTCGCAAACAAATATAAGGATCTTCTAACACTATAACAAAAACAACTAATTCAGATATGGACTCACGACTTTAAGATTTGTTCAATATTATTTCAACAATTCAGGTACTTAGTCTTCATTAACAACTTTCGGGAAGTGTCTGAAACAACGAATTGAGTTCCGGAGTGACCCTCAATTGAGTAAGACAAAAAGGGCAATTAAACTGCAATTAATAATTTAGGGTATACATAGTTTTCAAAGGTTCACAAAGCCCTCAATACATTACACAAAAAGTTTGTCCACAAGATTTCAACTTCCTTGGCTATTTGCCTCGACAAGAAGTTGAAAATAGGTTTTAAGGGGGTAGGGGTTTTTATTACCACATTCGGGGCCAAAGGATCACGTTAGCATAAATTATTACCCTTATTAGTCAAGGAGTCACATATAATTTCAGTTTTCAACGCATTTTGGTTCTCGATAAGAAGACGAATACATGTTTTCAGGGCGTGTCCCCTATGGCCCTTTTTCACAGGGTCACCAAAGCTATAAATTATTATCCTCACTAGTCAAGAAATCTGTTTCACGAGTTGGGAGGCAGGAAATCCAGAACAATGCCCTGACACACCTCCCATAGCCTGCAATGAGTCCGGTTCTTAACCCGTGTAACATGTTTGGGACATTCTGGGCCAACTTGTACAACTCACATCGTACATCCTCCCTTGCATGACGTGGAAGCTGCATTACACGAGAAGTGGCAGCGATTGTCACAAGAGCGATTTCGACGTCAGGTGAGGGGTATGAGGCGAAAACTTTAAGCTGTCATTGAAGTGCATGCATGGTGGAGGTTCGCGATAGTAATTATACCTCAAGTCCCTGAATAATACTTTTAACCAATCCCAGTTATTGTTTGATTTGATTGTTGACCATATTTAAATTGTTGTCTTTTTTTACCGAGTCTTAACCCCTTAATTGGAGGCACGATTTTGAGATACTATCTCTGAACGAGAAACTTAAAGAACCAATCTTTCCGCTCATTTGAGAAATCTATCATGTGCATCCTTAGCTTTTCATGTAGTTTTAGAGCCTTTCTTTTTATTAAACAAATATACCCTATCAAATCTACGATGTTCTGTAAAGTACCATGTTTTGTTATCGCTTAATGCATATTGTATCATCTTGCACGTTTGAATTTGTATGTACAGTACATGAACAAAAATGAATATTTGTTAAAATATATATATGATATATATGATTATATTTGACACAATCGTAATGAGTGAAACAATAACCATCAATCCAAATTCATATTGGCATACATGATGGGACATGAAACGATAACTTGGAATCTATAAGTTTTTGGTTGAGTGTCGCCTCATACCAAAAGACGTTGAACGATGGGAGTTCATTGGTTTAAATTAAGATTTTTAAGCACAAACGACACAGAAACTGGCGCCAAGTTTCGCACTAACCAAGCCAAACTGAAATTCTTCTAAGGAAAAAATAGAAATGTACCGTAAACCGAAACAAATATCATAGATGGTGTAAAGGGGGAATACTTTATTTCAATTCAACTACGGTAGCAATAATTAATCAATCAACTTATCACTCGGCGTTTATTCGAGATCCGGCGTATATTTACTTAAAACAGCCATACGATACCCGGCGTCTATTCGAGGAAATAAGTTATTATTGTTTTTATATCGTATATGTTAAGTTCGTTGCCCTTGGTAAATTTCGATTTTGTTTTCGAAGTCGTTTCAAAATAACTTTATACTAAGAGTTTGGGTTATATCATATAAGTTCAGAAATAGTTTCCGTTATAAATATCGTGTGCATGATATAAACAATCCCGACGATACATTTTTCACTGGAGAAAATATATTTTTCATGAAAAAAATTATTTGGAAACATACGTTTCTTTTTTAAAACCCAAATTTGAATCAGTGACGAAATGTGGGAATATCAACTTCTATTGTCCGCTGAAAGTGTCTCTTTAAGGGATATCACTGTACATGCCTTTTTCACATAAATATAATACCAGGTCGGAGACAAATATTCCTTTCTGTGTCTTCTTTCATTTAGAACATATAACAATATACTTCTTTTATTAATTTTTATTCATTTATTCTTTTTTTTATAATTGTAATCACTGGAAAGTACATGGAGTAAAATGGGAAAAATAGAATACCAACTGAAGCATGACTTTGTGTGGCTATATATATATGTGGTATTCCGGAATGGCATTTAATCCGAGTAGGACGAACTGCCACTACTGCCGCTACTACCGCTACTACCGCTACTACCACTACTACCGCTACTACCGCTACTTTCGTAACTGCTGCCGCTGCTACCGGAAGAGCTCCCGCTCGAATAACTGCCGCTGCTACCACTACTCCCGCTACTTCCATAACTGCTTCCGCTGCTCTCGTAGCTGCTGCCACTGCTGCCGCTGCTTCCGTAGCTGCTACTGCTGCTGGGGCTGCTGCTGTATTCGACGCTGCTGCTGCTACTTTCGCTGCTACTCTCACTACTACTGCCACTACTTCCACTGCTGCCACTACTGCTACTTCCGCTACTGCCGCTGCTACTGCTTCCGCTGCTGCCATGGTGATGATGGTGGTGATGGTGACCATGGTGATGATGACCGTGTCCATGGTGATGGTGACCATGGTGATGATGTCCATGATGATGGTGACCATGGTGATGATGATGATGGCCATGGTGGTGGTGATGGTGGTGATGGTGTCCGTGCCCATGACGATGTCTATGATGGCGGTGTCTGTGGCGGTGATGATGGTGACCATGTCTATGGTGGTGGTGCTTGTGCCGGTGATGTCGGTGGTGATGATGATGATGGTGGTGAGCGTACGACACCGCGCATATTACTTGAACAGAAACAACGAGATCAGTTATTTAAGAACACAAAGAAATCTGTGAGATGACATATGCCAGATTAGTTGATGTAAGCATTATAAGTATACTCATTTAGGACGAAAAAGACTATATTCATGTGTCTATACTCGATTTTTTTCTTTGTAAAACATATGTGAGTATTGAATATTTGAAGACTCTGAGATTGCAATTGATCGCAATGTTGAAATAAAATAATAAATCAAGATTTGTTTATATACATGCAAGCCTTGTGATTTAAGTACGATCGATTTTAGGGTAATGTTTGAAGTTTTTTTTTATCAAACGGAAACTTTGATGATCACTTTCTTGATAAAAACGATCCAGTAAACTAAAGCTATAAAAACACACAACGTATTTGATCTACACACGTGCTCCCCTGCAATATAATACGTACCCACTACGACGAATACAACGAGAGATGCTTGATGCATGCTGGAAGGGTGTTTGAGAATGGTGAGATTTGACAGATTTTTGCTTTTATAGGAGGTGGACTTTGAGAATTTTGGGCGTATTATTTTCATAATTGATAATGTTGGCTTAATGAGCTGAGCTGTAGGGGACCTTCTTACCTGGGACACCTGAAGCGTAGGCGTTAATTAGACTGACAGGTGAGGTCATATTTCACCTGTGTGATCTGAAATATACAACATTTTATATCAAACCGCAATTCAATCTTTGATCTAGATATATGTTGGTATGAGACTGGTATTGGTTTGTGAGACCATTGCTTACATATACTAAAATGTTTGATATTTTTTATTAACCGCGAATTATCTACTTCAAGGAAACAAACGATTGTGACATTTTATTGTTAACCGCAGTTGATGTTTTTATCGTTATAACTATTTTTTTAAGATCAAGTAAGATTTTTTACAATTTCTATGCGTACAGATGTGTCACAATGAGGCTAATACGTGCCAGTATTTCTTCAAATAAGGCGTCGTTTTGAATGTTTGTTTTTGAAAAATTCATTGTAACCACAAATTAGATCATTTTAACGCGCTACTGTATAAATACTGTATGTTTGCAGAATATATTAGGTAGATGATATGTGTTACTGAAGTGAGCACAATGGTATTTCAAAGAAGCAAAAGAATGAAACCTTCTTATTGTGTAATATAACGATTATTGCATTATTCTTTTTGCGATCCTTTTGAAATTCACCTGACAATTAGGAATATTATGATAAAATGTCATGATAAACGCGTTGTGCCAGTTTGGTTGCCTGAAAAGTCTAGAAACACTTTAAATCAGTCGTTCTTCCTATAGAATATATTGCTGATTAAAGGGAGACTCCTTTTGGGGTATTTTTGTGGAAACGAAATTCATGAGGAATTTACTGTTAACAAATATATATTGTTTTTACATGATTATTTCACACTCAATTTCAAATATACTAGTGCGGTTAACATTTCAGTTGTTCAAGATTTACCAATTTGAGTAAAGTGTATCACTCCTTAAAGAAAAACATCGTGAAATGCCAATCATCGGAGTTACGAGGGTAAAATGCATTAACGACAAAACATTGTCGTAACTGATAACTTTTTTATGAATTATTTGTAAATATGCTCCTATTCTGTCAACCAATTAGTTTTTTAATGATTTTGTTAATTGAGAATCATAATATAGCACATTTGTTTTCTCGCAATACTAGCATTTCAAGATGGCGGATGAAAGCCGATAGATAGGTGTCTTTAAGAACTTGGTTCCTGGAGAAAATCAATTATGATCAATCAAGTGATTCCTGAAGTCAAGGAGTTTGTTCTGGTGAAAGACATTTATAGTTAGGAAATGATTTCTGAAAATTGAGTGATCTAATATAGTTGTGAATTATTGTTTAGAGGGGCAGTAGTGCGTTTTTGTGAAAATTTAGATTTTCAATGTTTCATTGATAATTGTAAGTTAATGCTAAATGTATTAATTTGATAGTGTCAAAAAAATTACATTACACAAACCAATCATCCAAAGTCAGAGAACAAATTATAAGGATTCCCATAAATTCCATTGGCGGCTATTTTTTGTGTGAACACCTTTACTATTTTGTGGACGAAAAAGGAATCGCATGAACTTTACAGTATATATTTTTTACATTGTCTTCCGGTGACGTTATCATTACGCGTGTAGGATTTACACCGTGTCAAAACTAGCGTATTTGCGTTCGATGGGTATCAACTTTGGCAGCAAACGAATACCTTATTCGGAGAAAAAGAAAAGAAAATCTAGTCGTGCGCGACAAAGGCGGTTTTCAAGCGTATATTAAGAGACCGGAAGTTGTGAGATGGCCACACTTGATTCGCCTTTATGTTGGCTGCCGTTTCCGTAATTTTGGTAAATTATCTCATATTTAATGAACTTTGGTCCAATTTTCTCTAGGTTGGTCGCTAAATTTTTCTAAAAATACAACGAATACATTAAAAATACTTTAAAAAATATTGCAAGTATGATACAGCATCTTTAAGAGCTTTGTCACTGAAGGTGTCTACTTTGTGTTAAGACCAATATTCAAACTGCAATATTTATGAAAGAGTATGTTTACTGTTCGTGGTATTTTTGCAATATATTGCGACCAACCATGAGAAGATCGGACCAAACTTCATTACATAGCAGTCGTTAGCCGCGGCTTGTCAACATGAAGGCGAATCAAGTGTGGCCCTCTCACACTTTCCGCTTCCTTAATATAATCGAGTAACTGAGACGCAGTGTAAAACCTACACACATAATGATGATGTCACCGAAAGCGGTTTCGTTAAAAACTATGGCACTTTTGCTGAGGGTACTGTACTTTGGACGTCGAATAGAGTATTTTATTGTTGATTAAAACATGTAAATATGATATCAAACTTTCATTGAAAGATTTTTCTAACGAGTGATGTATTTCTATTTCAAAAGCTAAATTTTATCACGAACCGCATGCAAGTATGACAATTGGATTTAAGTATTTAATTTCAAAAGAATGCGGACTAATGTACATTACCACTCTTCATTAAACATGTCATTACTAAATGAGTATGTTTTCCCAAAAGATTAAGATATTCAGGTATCATTATTAATCTTTGCAACTGTATATATTTTAACACATATGCTCCGAAATGCTAATTTAACAAGGTGACATCTATATTATATACTACTCAAAAGAAGTAAAGGGTCAACCAAATTTTTGTTGTTGACATTTTATTAGACACAGGGAACAGCACACTTTTGGTCAAAATGAGTTCAATATGTCTCAATGAAGAATCTGTTATGCAAAGCATATGCACATTTCATTCACAACTATTCTGAGGATCTAATGGAAATTCGTCATTTTCAGCATAATGAGCTTCAACAAAACTGTCTCAAATTCGGTAACTTTGTCAATATCGAATGAAACCACCACGTGCTCGTAAGCAATCGGCACAACGACGAGGCATGCTGTCGATCAGACGTCGAAAAAAGATCTGGGGAATGGTCTGCCACTCGGCCTGAAGGATTTGCACCAATTCTTGAAGATTATCAGGTTGCCTATGATTGTCTCTCACACGTCTACCCAACTCATCCCAGGCATGCTCAATTGGGGACAGGTCAGGTGAGTATGCAGGCCAATCCATTCGTTCAATACCATTTTGGGTGCGAAAATCATTAACAACTCGTGCTCTATGTGGTCTAACATTATCATCTTGAAGAACAGAACCTGCTCCAATTTGACGAAGACTTGGGATGACAAAAGGCTGTAAAATCTCGTCTCTGTACCTGATACCCGTCAAATTTCCTTGCACGACGTAAAGAGCAGTCCTGTGATGCACCGAAATTCCAGCCCACACCATTACCGTACCACCTCCGAAACGATGGCGATAACATCAGCGAATCTTTCTCCTTGGCGTCTATAGACGCGAAGTCTGCCATCATTGAACTGTAATGCAAATCGGGATTCATCAGTGAATAGTATCCGTCCCCATTGTCGCCGTCTCCAGTCTCTGTGACGTGTGCACCACTCACGACGTGCTGCCCTATGACGTTGAAGAAGTGTTGGTCGAACAGCTTGGCGTCGAGATCGAATGTTGTGGGCTCGCAGACGATTTCTTATGGTCTGGTCCGATACCTGAACACCACTTGCATTTCGGAGTTCATCTCTCAGACATCTCGCTGTAACAACGCGCTGACGTAAGACCATCTGAATGACATACCGGTCTTGACGTTGCGACGTTCATCTACCTACCAGACCTACCAGACCGTGGACGATTCTGAATTGAATTGGTTGCCTGGAAACGCTGCCATAGTCTCCCAACCACACTCTGGCCTACAACCGATTGTCTGTGCAACATTCCTCTGTGTAAAACCCTCTTGAAGCCAGGCAATGGCTCTTCCTCTGTCAAGTTGACTCAGCTGACGTCTGACCATGTTGAAATTTCAACTGAGAACAGCACGGTCATGGAAGGTGTTTTTATGCCCAATTTTTTCATGGAAAATGCATGGTGCAGGTGCAAGAACATAATCAACTCCAAAAGTCCTACCCTACTGCGTTTAGGCGAAGCAAACAGTTTTTATGGTTCCTTGTTTTGAGCTTAACTTTATGGTTTCTAAGGATACTGTCAAAATTGTTTTGTTTGAAAATGGCATATGCTTTGTACACAGGATTTTTCGTCAGGATATCATGAACAAATTTTGACACGGTTTCCGTCAATGATTTTATATATGTACTTCATATGTGCATAGACAACTACCTGGTAGGAAAAAAGGTAATTAGAAAAAACACATTTGAAGAACAAGGATTTTTCTTTATTTGAAAATACAACGATTGATTAAGATATCTTTTTTAAACCTACACCAAACATAATGACTGTTGAGAACGATTCAGAAATTAACGATAAACAAGATGTCGACAAGCTCTATGATTGAAAATATGCACATTAGAAAACGATAAAAATATCGTACACATCGTTTAGTTGACAAGTGTTATGACCAAACGACTCTGATGGTTTTAAAGATCCAAGTATGCAGGTCATCGTGACACCAGGAAACTAGGTATGTAACAGCGTCCCATAAGACGGAGATCCAGATGATTTCGAGGACCCTGGAGACCCAGATGATTTCGAGGACCCAGGAGATCCAGATGCTTTTGAAGTTCCAGGAGGCAAAGATTTCCCAGAAACATGAGAGAATCCCTTGTCGCTACTGGTGACGCTGTTCTTGTCGGTCTTCCCACTTCCGGTGTTGCCATGACGACGGTGACGGTGGAGACGACGTATTTGGTAGCGTACACGACTCGAGTGATGTCTTCGACGTTTGGCGTGGTCACAGAACACTAGCGCTACCACAGCTTGAAGGAAAGATAAGAAGGAGAAATCTGAAAACACTCTCAATCTTATTTCGATTAGAGATAGTAGCGATGTAATCTTAGTTTCAATCGGTGTGTATACAATCATATCCTAGTCTTTCCATTTTACATCTTTCCATCGCCTGAATGCATATAAGTTTCTTGATTAGATTTAACGTTTTATATTTACGGTAGAAAAGGTTACTTTGAAGAAATTATTGAAGGGTCTACAAAAGCTTTACGTTTAAAGGGGCAGTAGCACGTTTTTCAAAAAAATTATATTTAAAAATGTTCACTGATAATTGTAGGTTAATGCTCAATGTATTACTATGATGGTGTCAAAAATCATATTACACAAACAAATCATCCAGAGAACAAATTATAAAGATTCTCATAAAACACGCCGTTCCCAAGATGAAGTAAGACTTTATAGCTAAAGGTGTTTATGATCTTGAACACGCCATTCCCAAGATAAAGTAAACTTTATAGCTAAAGGTGTGTATGATCTTGAACAGGCCATTCCCAAGATGAAGTAAGACTTTAAAGCTAAAGGTATGTATGATCTTGAACACGCCATTCCCAAGATAAAGTAAGACTTAAAATTGAAGGTATGTTTGATCTTGAACACGCCATTCCCAAGATAAAGTAAGACTATATAACTAAAGGTGTGTATGATCTTGAACACGGCATTTCAAAGATAAAGTAAGACTTTAAAGGAGCAGCAGCACTTTTTTTATAAGTCTATATTTCTAGTATTTCACTGATATGTGTAAGTTAATGCTAAATGTGTTATTTTGACAGTATCAAAAATCTCATTACACAAGCCAATCATCCATAGTCAGAGGACAAAGTATGAAGATTCACATAGAATCCATTGGCGGCCATTTTATATGAACACCTTTAATTCATTTTGTGTAAGAAAAAGGAATCCCATGACAAAATTTAACGTTATATATTTGAATTATCACTGCCTCATTTAGTTAAAATACATTGTCTTTCAATTGGAACCATTAATTTTCATTTTCCTGACACCACCTTATATTCCCCCTAAAAACGTGCTACTGCCCCTTTACAGCTGAAGGTGTAACTTACCCAGGCCAAGGAGAAGCAGGAACGTGATGTTCTTCATTTTGCTTGTACAATTCCACGTTGTAACATTATCACACTTTGCCTTGATATTTATATGATTTCACGAATTAAAAAACCCAAGTTTTTAACCGGAACTCGTTATAAGGATATCATAATCAAAACTGAAAATAGAAACAGTGCAGAAGCAGCTGTGACAGTCAGCATGATGCACACTTTATGATGACAACCATCAGCTGGTGATGACCGATTTCAGTGCAGGGGTTTTTCTCCCACGCATCAACAACCTAATTAGATAATAAATAATGGTAACACAGGAACAGGGAAGGCTTCTGGATGACAACTTCTTTATTGCGAAAATCAGCTTTCAGAATAAGCTCCTACTCTTTTGTTAGATGGGAGTTTTAAATTATTGAACAATAATTAAAAATAAAAATATTAACAAAATATTTTTAAAAACTTAAAACTTTTTATCAGGTTATCAGCGAACTGATTGATTTAGATTCATGCCCCTCCTTGGTTAATTTGATAACCTCTTTCTTGTCTCAAAGAGACCAATATGTCAAACTGAAAGAATATCGTTCCAGTATTGTGTCCATTAACACCTGTGTTCAACAACCTACAATAAGATGACAAGCCATGTTTTCTGGATGTCAACTTCTTTATTCATGCGTTCTCCTTCATAAGAATTAATGGTCGGATTAACGTAAATTGTAACATGACATTGGTAAATACTTGTTTGTGATTGGAAAGATTTCCTACGTTGAATGGCAAAGAACACCAGCAGAATGGATAAGGTAAAATAACTATAGTTAAAAACTGTTCTAAAATAGTAATCAGGTTGTCACTGAAATCAAATAAACTGTATCTGCTAAAGGAAGTCAAATTAAGGATCAAGTTGCAATTGTATCATACTATATATTTGCAAATGTAGCATTGCAATTTTACAATAATATAAACATCGGCATTTGTTATTTGTATCGAGTGATTTATTCATGAGCTTAAGAACAAAGGCTTGGGGACTCAAGGTTACTGCTTTCATCTCCTTGAGAAATTGGACAGATCGAGGTACAGACTGCAGTTGCGTGAAACAACGCTTTAACGTATTGTGTGAACATTATACTTCGCTGTTGGAAAGTATAAAATGCCTGCGTGCAATGGAATAATATTTTTTATATATTTTTCATTGTTCCCAGATGGTTACACAGCCATATAATGGAATAATATTAACCTCATCGTACAGATTTTGTTTTTCACCGTGACACTATAAAAACGCTCCCTTAGAACTAAACAGCAACGAATAATTTCACATAAGTCTGCTCAACTGGGCTTCCGTATTTGCACAAGTGGAACTAGCACAGCTGAAGAATCACCTGCAACAACCAAACTTTATTAGGGAGTCGAAGGATGGGTACCTTTGTCTTCTGTTTCTTGCTGACATTCTGCAGTATAAACGGTTTCCACATAATCAAACCTGATACGCCTTCGTCAGTGCTACGAACGAAGTCAGATTCAGATGTATTTCCTCTTAAGGAAGGCACTATTACAGACCTTGATCTAAAACTTATTAAGACCCTTACCAACACAAACGCGAAGGACTGTTTGAAAACCTGTCAGAGAACAGAAGGGTGTTTGAGTGTCGTCCATTGCAAGCCTAAAGACAAGTGCGATCCCAGAACCTTTTGTCTTCTGGTAAAGACAAGCACCTGCTACCTAACTGCAAAAACTGGACTTCTTAAACCAACTGGAACCTGCACTTTCATCAAGAAAGGTAGACTGGTGTTATCAAGGTTTATTCCATGATTGAGAGTAAGATACTCTATTCTATCAATGATATAAACCCTCCTTTCTTATCGTGACACTGTATATACTATACAATCTTGGAAAAAATATCTTAGGTTTTGACCTATACCATCTTTGAATATTTCAATATTCCAAAATCGTATAAAACATCTTAAGATATGTACGGCACTAGCTACATGGCATTAGCCTTGTGGGTACTGTTCACATATCATTGGGTATAGGTGTGCATTTAGTAGCATTGCTGTCGGTACAATTACCGTAGTAGCAGCTATGCAATGAAGGGGTGCCTGAGTTTATCACTCTTTATGTGGAGGTTGTTGCATGTTTCGTTATAGAAAGATCTATCATTTGAGATAATTAATCATTCGTTATGTGAGCACCAAGATCCAAGATCGTATAAAAAATCTTAAGATATATGTACGGAACTCTTAAGATATGAACGAAATCGAAAACTGTGGCATTTGTTGTTGTTTTGAAAGATCACATTACAATAAGTGTTATGTAAATTATTAAGATTTGTCTTAGTGTTGACTTTTGTAAATATTCATGCTTTTGTAAATACACCATGACTTGAATTGTAATATGTACACTGGAGCGGTATTCAGATAAGCTTTGAGCTTGTTTACCAATCCAGTTCTTCTAGAAAAGAAATAAATATGTTTAAACCAAATCGAAAACTTGATATTCAATCTTGTAATATCTGAAAATATCATAAAATACTCAATCTATATATAAATCAGATCATGTCTTTATGAATTTTAATACTTAATACTTGGATTGGTGTATTCAAAAATGGTTGTAAGTTAACAAAATATGAAAATGGTATTATTATGGTATTCTTTTAAACACTGTTTCGTCTTAAGAATATTTGGACATTTTATTTTCTCGCTCTCTATCGTTGTCTCCCCATCAGTCAGTAACGCGGCCTTACAAACCCCCCAAAAATGCATATGGTATTTTAAAACCCAAATTCATGTTAAAGGGACCATTCGAGCGGGTTTTTTTTGTGGAAACGAAATTCAGGAGGACTTTCCTGTTTACAGTTATAAATGATTTTTACATGATAATTTCACACTTAATTTCAATTATGTTTGTAAGGTTAGCATTGCAGTTGTTAAAGATTAAACAATTTGACAAAGAATAAAGTGTATCGCTCGAAAATTAAAAACATCGTGAAATGAAGCCAATCTTCGAAGCTACGATCGTGGAATGCATTATTACGACAAAATGTTGTTGTAACTGGTAACTTTTATTATGAATTATTTGTGAATATACTCCTCTCATATCAGTCAAGTAATTATTTCTTTATTTTATTAATGAATAAGCATAATACAGCACATTTGTTTTCTCGGAATGCTAACGTTTCAAAATGGCGGACGAAACGCGGTCGAGTGGTGCCTTTAAATCCAATATCCCATATTCATTTTTATCCCCCGCCGCGCGTTTAGCGCGAAGCGGGGGATATAGTATTCAGCTCCGTACGTCCGTACGTCCGTCCGTCCCGCTTCTTGTTAGCGCGATATCTAATGAACCGCTCAACCTAGAATCTTCAAACTTGGTACCAGTCTTCATCTGGGGAATACGCAGACCTGAAAAGTTTTTGGTGACCTTGACCTCATTTTAAAGGTCACAGCGAGACTTTGACCAATTTTGAAAATGTTGTTAGCGCGATATCTAATGAACCGCTCAACCTAGAATCTTCAAACTTGGTACCAGTCTTCATCTGGGGAATACGCAGACCTGAAAAGCTTTTGGTGACCTTGACCTCATTTTCAAGGTCACAGCGAGACTTTGACCAGTTTTGAAAATGTTGTTAGCGCGATATCTAATGAACCGCTCAACCTAGAATCTTCAAACTTTGTAACAGTCTTCATCTGGGGAATACGCAGACCTGAAAAGCTTTTGGTGACATTGACCTCATTTTCAAGGTCACAGCGAGACTTTGACCAGTTTTGAAAATGTTGTTAGCGTGGTATCTAATGAACCGCTCAACCTAGAATCTTCAAACTTGGTACCAGTCTTCATCTGAGGAATACGCAGACTTGAAAAGTTTTTGGTGACCTTGACCTCATTTTCAAGGTTTCAGCGAGACTTCGACCATATTTGAAAATGTTGTTAGCGCGATATCTAATGAACCGCTCAACCTAGAATCTTCAAACTGTGTACCAGTCTTCATCTGGGGAATACGGAGACCTGAAAAGCTTTTGGTGACCTTGACCTCATTTTCAAGGTCACAGCAAGACTTTGACCAGTTTTGAAAATGTTGTTAGCGTGATATCTAATGAACCGCTCAACCTAGAATCTTCAAACTTGGTACCAGTCTTCATCTGAGGAATACGCAGACTTGAAAAGTTTTTGGTGACCTTGACCTCATTTTCAAGGTCACAGCGAGAATTTGACCAGTTTTGAAAATGTTATTAGGGCCATATCTCATGAACCCATAAACCTTGAGTCTTCACGGGGGACATAGTATTCAGCTCTGTACGTCCGTCCGTATGTCCGTCCCGCTTCTTGTTGTTAACATCAATTTGCGGCGGGGGATCTCTTCACCTTTGTGACAAATACTTGTTCAAAATATTTTATACTTAATCCTATTCTTTTGTATTGATCTGAAATATAAGGAGTTGATAAATTCAAAGAAATTGAAGTTGTACATATATTTTGTTGCAAACGATTTTTTAATTTGAAACGATCCACTTCAATCCATGTTGTTAGGGGAGAATGTGGACGTTACCCAATGTTCATATGTGCATACAAAAAAGCTGTGAAATACTGGTATAAAATATGTCAAACGCAAGACTCTAGATTTGTAAAGAAATGTTATAACATGTTATTTCTTGATTCTGTAAATGGTAAAACAAACTGGGCATCAAAACTTCAGATTTTTCTTTACACTTTTTGATTTGGTCATATTTGGGAGCAACAGCAAAACTTAGATATAATGCTGATAATTTTTTGTCAAAATTTGTGTTTAAGCTTAGAACTTGATAATTTTATATTTCAAAATTTTCACTGACAATTGTAAGTTAATACTAAATGTATTATTTTGACAGTATCAAAAATCTCATAACACAAATCAATCATCCATAGTCAGAGGACAAAGTATGAATATTCTCATAAAATCCATTGGCGGCCATTTTAAGTGAACACCTTTAATTCATTTTGTGTAAGAAAAAGGAATCGCATGGCTAAACTTTACGTAATATATATTTGAATAATTACCTCTCCATTTAGTTTAAATACATAGTATTTCAATTGTAACTATTAATTTTCATTTTCGTGACATCACCTTATATTCCCCCTAAAAACGTGCTACTGCCCCTTTAAGTTCAGGTATTTACGATTAACCTTATGATATTTCAAAATTGTTGTTTACAGTTAACCTTAAAGAGAGTGGTATACAAGCAGCTGAGGAGGCTTCCTCCCCCTCCCGTGTACAGGCGAGGCAACGTCTTTCCACAATGAACAATCAAAAGGTATTCCAGGGAACGAATGTTGATTCTTGATTTGCTTTGCTTTTCCTTTTTAATTAATGCATTACTCGGCTACTTTCCTGTTAATGTAGAATTTAGAAACGAGTATTATTATTATTATTATTATATGGATATTTATATAGCGCGCATATCCAACCACTCGTGGTTGCTCAAGGCGCTTACATTTTCCCCCTGGTCAATGGCATTCTTTCACCGTTCGATCATTTTTCCATTTCAACTCCCTGGGGAGTATTCAACCGGCATCAATATGTTGCGTTCAGGTTAGGGACCATTCTATGCCTCACAGGGTACATGCGAATTCTTATTGAAATTCTTTCTGCAAACCGCTATTTCTTATGGGTTCATTGAAAACTTGACATTTAACTGTCTAACATTAAACAATGTCAAGTTTCAGATGACAAACATCATGAACAAAATACTACGAAGACAACACTTGTATTACAGTTTTGTTTTTGTTCATAAAAAAAGGTATGTTGTTTTTATTTCCACAAACTTGAAATTTTATTGTACGACTGAAATATAAGCATATTTTATTTCTGAAAACCTTATTTAAAATTATGTTTATTGATAAACATTTATGCAAGAGATTGGCATTTTTTATTTATGTAAACCGCTAGGTAAAAGAAAGAACACACCTTGTTACGACGTAAGATGTAATAAACGCGGTAAGATGTAATAACTGCGGTAAATTGTAATAAAAACGCGGTAAAATGTAATACTGCGGTAAATTGTAACAAAATTGCGGTAAAATGTAATAAAAATAGGTGCGGTAAAATGTAATAAGGGGGTGCGGTAAGATGTTACTAAAAGGTGCGGTAAATTGTTATACAATATGCGGTAAAATGTAATAACCTTTCCACAGTCTTTGATAACTTTTTTCAACAATATTTGTTCATTTTTGGTCTATGCTGGTACATGTGATGATATGTTTAATTGTTTTTTGATTGAGGATGACACAACGAAATATGTTTAGATTTGAATTACTTACACTTGAATGTTATTTCACTTTCATGAATGATTGTATTTTATTATCAGTAATGTTATTAAGATATATCACATCTCTGATTGGTCCACGTGACCCTGGTTAAATACTGATATCACCCTGTTGAGCGGGAGGGTAAATTATTTATACCCCGGCACAAAAAATTTTACAATGTATGTTACCTCGAACACATGATTTAGCTAGTTTCTTTTGATCAACCGATATGTAACTTTGAGCAAACTATAGTCAAAGTGTTTACGCAGTTAACGTTTTCCTTTATCTTCATATTAAATGCGTTATGTTTAAACATTCGGTAAGATAAATTCCTTATACCATTCAAAGGCGGGGTATATGGGCTCGTCGCATAACACAAAGTGAGAGGTTGGTATCTTCCTAAAAACCACGCCTCTGAAAGGCATAACTTATAATTGATTTGGACGACTCATATTTCATGGTTTATATCTATGAATGTTAGATTGGATGGCTTTTAGTTTTATTTAGTTTGCTTAAGAATGGTGTTCTAGTTTCATAAATGTTTTTTTTTATATTTTGGAAAATCAATATTTGTTTTTTGTTTTTAATTATAAGGGGTAATCATTCATTTTTGAGAAAACAATTGAGCAATCTTTAATTTTCAAGAATGGTTATATCTATTATGATTACCAAGAGGGTTTGTGATACATTTCAAAATGCACACTATATATATATATATTTGAAAATAAAATACTTTAGACGACACTTCCTGTAGATATCATTTTAATGATGACTGTATATATATATATAGGTATAAAGATGAAGGGGTCTCACGTGAAGTAAATGTAGATATGAAAATAAAATACTTCAGACGACACTTGCTGTAGATATCATTTTAATGATATATACTTAATCAGTAATATAATTAACAAATGATAATCTAAAATAACTGATAATAATTGATCTATGTCCGTGTAAAGATATACTTCTAATGCTGTGTTACTTGTCAATATTTTCTACCCCTTAAGTGAAAAGGATGCATTTAAAAGTTCTATAAATATGCATTTTTGCTATACTATAGTAGGTTTGATCAACATTAATTTTTCTGTAACATTTATGGGTTTACAATGATGTTCGTTGGTCGATGAAGATGTTTATAGGAAGTATGAAATCGCCCTAATGCAAGTTGCATGTTCTTTGTTATACATGGTGTGGAAAATACCCTTACTGTGACGCTATCGGATAAAGTACAATTTCTTTATTTTTTCTACAATAACCCACTGCCTTATTGTCAGGAACAAATTACTCCATTGGCTGTGAAAAAAACCTTATCCATCAATCAACCGAGACTTCGACAAAATCGAGTTCCAATAAGGTAGTAAGGTGTTTGCTACCAGGAACGCCTTCTTGTGACAACCAAAGATAGTTGTGTGATTCTAATCGGTTCTTTGGTCGAGTTTTCTAACGAATTTGTTCAATTTAATCATTTGTACTTGTACCTATGCTATAAACCAAATCAACTCTATGCCTCATGTTTATCATGTTCTTTATAAGAAATACGATACACTGTTTTGAAACATATAAAAGAAGATATCATTTAACAAGAAAAATGTTTACATATAAATCACAGACGTTTTTATTTTTAATTGTTTTAAACAGTATGCTAAAGGTTATTTTCCCCAAAGATTGGTGATAATTCTTGTCAGTCTTTTTTTAATTCTGATTACGTTATTGTTGTCCAACCCAATGTTTTCTTTACAATAAGGCTACACAATGAAAATACAACTATCATCATTTTCATAACGTTCATGCAATTAGTTATTTGATAAATACAGTTGCTAAAACCATCACGAGCTTTGCATTATACCTGCACTACAATAGTTATAGCTCGAAATCGAAGACCAGAACCCTTTCAAGTGATGTCATAGTATAGTTTTATATTTACTTCATGAACCATTACTTCATGACGTCATTCAAAAATTACAACGGAATAAATGGTAACAGTGCCTTTGATCGTTATAAAACGCTACTAAATATGGTTAAAAATGTGTGTTGGTTACATGCCTACTAACATATCTAGAAAAAATACGCCTTAACTTTAGCTCTTTACTGCCAATAAATATTGAACTAGTACCAATGACTCTGCAGCTTATCAGGCTTTACATTTAACTTTGCTTTAGGGTTTCTAATTTCTAATTATCTAATGAGTCTATAGACAATATTGTATCATTCTATACCTTGTGGTGTTAGAGAAGAAGATGACAAAAAGGCTTAAGTAGGGGCCACAACATCAGAAATGCTAAAGTTTAGTGTGTATCAATTCAAAAATAGAATTTGTTCAAACATTCAAGGAAATGTAAAAATGGTAAACGGAGTGACCCTCAATTGAGTTAGACTTAAAATAATTTAAAATAATTTAGGGCTTAAGTTCCAAAGGTTCACCGATGCCTATTACAGGCCACAGGATCTTTAAAAGATCTTTAAATTAGTCCCCATTGCATAAAGATTGTGTCTACAAGGTTTCAGCTTTCTGGACCTCATGTTTGTTTAAGTAAAAGACGTAAATAGGTTTTAAAGGGACAGTGGCACGTTTTTTAATAATTTTATATTTTAAAATTACACTGATAAGTGTAAGTAAATGCTAAATGTATTATTTTGACAGTGTCAATAAATTCATAACACAAGCCAATCATCTATAGTCAGAGGACAAAGCATAAAGATTCACATAAATCCATTGGCGGCCATTTTATGTGAACACCTTTAATTCATTTTGTGTATGAAAAGGGAATTGCAAGGCTAAACTTTACGTTATCTATTTTAATTATTACTGATTCATTTAGTTTAATACATTGTCTTTCGATTGGAACCATTAATTTTCATTTTCCTGACATCATAATATATTCCCCCTAAAACGTGCTACTGCCCCTTTAATGGCATGGTCCCTATGATCCTTATTAGGGGACTCAGGGTCACCATAGCTATTAATGATAATCCTCATTAGTCAAGGAGTTTGTACAGCAAGTTTCAGTCTTCAAAGCTTCTTTTTTTTAATAAAAATATGTCCAAAATGGACAACAATTAACGGATGGACTAACTGACTGACGGATGGATGGACAGACGCCGGACACCATACCAAGCCATAAGCCCATCGGCTGTCGGCTAATAGGGCATATATTACACACAAGGTCGTATTAATTGAATTCAAAAACGTACTGCATACCTGACAAGCGTCGTAATGTATTTTTAAAATTCAATTCTTTAAGTTTATAGCGTGCGGTTCATATCAGTTTTAAATGTTTCATTTGAAGAATTGACTAGCAGTTCAAGACAGTAAATAGTTGCAGTGTACACAAACGAAGTAACAAAAGAAGATTTATACCAAACGTCTTTATTCCTATTGCACAGATTGTCAATTTTTGAAATGTAAATGTATATCGAAAATACACACTTCGTCTCATCAGAAGTTTTAGTCTATCCATTTGACTGTCCGAGTAACTTAATAAGTACTCTTGAAGTAAACCCACAGATAAATCAGAGAAAATCATAAAACAATTGCTTTGTCTTTGTTCGCCAGGGTTATGTCTGATTGTTTTGTCAAAAAAGTACAACGTTTTTCGTACAAAACTGTACTCATATGTATTCATATGTGAAGAATGTTGAGCTTTAATAATATGCATGCAGGAGAAATATCAAACTGAATGAAATGCAATCGTAGTTCATTGTAAGTGCCGTATGAACACAATATGAACACATCATGCACAAATCACCTTTGTCGAGCAGAAATTGTTGTTGTAAAAATGTAATAGATTCGGATTTAAGGTGGATTATTGAACTCTTTTCCTTATGTGTCATGTGCTCGTTCGTACAGTGATATGCAATATAAAATCATCATTGTTCATTAGTAAAAACCTACTCTGGTATAGTTTCGTTTTAAGATTATGCATCAATCGTCAACCAAGAGACATGTCAAGCATGCACGATGTCTGTTTAAAGTTTAAGTTTGGTACGCGTGTGCAAGAAGCAAACAAATGCTGCTGAACATGCAAGAAGCAAACAAATGCTGCTGAACATTAGAAGGTTGAGAATATACACATGTGACCAGTGAGATTTTATCAGTTGATATAGGGTAGACCAGGGCAAAGCGCCCCCTAGGGGCAAAATGGCCAAGCATTATTTCTTCTTAATGATCGACAAATGGCGTATAATTTGTTATGACCAACCAATGAGAGTAAACGACATGAAGCACTGTGACACATGCTTGTATCGTTTGCGGGGGTTGGGGACGTATGATATCAATTATTCTGAAAAACATGATTTTGCTATAAGGAATGGATGTGACTAGATATACCATAAAAAACACAAAAGGGAAGTTTGAATCTAATGCACCTATGATGCACATTGGTATCATGTTATCAATGACTAAAGAAATTCGTGTAACTATTTGCCTTAAGTTCCTATGATTTACATATCGAACACTTCCCTCAATGGGGCAAAAAAAGCCGGGGAGCGCATTGTCCCGTGTGATCTAAAATATATCCTTGTTGCTAACTTATCGGTGGCTTTTTGTATTTCTAAAGCATACACGTATGACGTAAAAGAGTGCTTTTATTTATTTTGTGTCCATTGGCAAGGCACTTTATCCACAATGCACTCAGTGAAGCCTGAAATAACGGGTGTAGGTTGATTCCTTGCGCCTTCGGCATAGTACAATCACCGTCAGGGTATTAATATGTAACGCTTTGTGCAACTGCGAAGCAGATGATAAATGCGCATCATAAGGGGCCTATCATTATCATTATTATTGTATACAGACCTTAGCATAATGATTCTAACATGTTTGGCGAATCATACTCATAATCATTTTCTATGGTTTATATGAACCAATGTTATTACAATTTACCGCGCATTGCATTACAATTTACCGCACACTGAGTGCTAACATTTTACCGCACCCCCTATTACAATTTACCGCACCTGTGTTTATTACATTTTACCGCATTTTTATTACAATTTACCGCAGTATTACATCTTACCGCGTTTTTATTACAATTTACCGCAGTTATTACATCTTACCGCGTTTATTACATCTTACGTCGTAACACACCTCCCTTTAATTCTACTTAATGTATGCAAGAGACATGTGATATTACACAGAACAGAACAGAATAGTTGCAGCAGTATGAATATGATAATTGGTGTCTGAGTTAATGTTTTGTTAAAATAGGTTTGTTTAATCAATACTAGAGGCAAGGGTGAGAATTAGGATATACATTATCATAACCCCTGCCTTGTTAAAGTATTGTCACTTTTTGAAAGGAATATGCACGATTATTGATTTTCACATAGGATTTGTCTACATTTTTGATGAACATTAGTGTTTAATCAAAATTAATTTTGGAACGATTTGGAACATACATGTAAATTTTTTAAAAAACCACTTCAAAGTAATTTTTGAACAAGGATTAAACTGGTGTTCTTATCAGTTTTAGAATACGACATCCAAATCTTGCATATGATGAATCCGACTAAAGTGTTAACTTTCAATTGCCAGGCGGTTTATGTTCGCTAGACCGTTAAAGTGAACCAATTTAGGAATTAAATTGTTTATGTTATAGCTTAAGTGTTACACCCTAAAACTAAGCTTGATATCGTATAAATTTACGTCTTGGTTGACCACTGAATACTTGACTGCACGAGGATAATAAAAAACAACATGCCATATATTTTTTAAACATTTAGAAAACATCTAAGGAAAATAAAGATCCACAATAAATCAATGAGATCCTATGAGGTTTCAACTGTTATAAACTTCCAAAAGAATTAACAAAAGATCTTAGTATACTGACTAGTATTCACTAGTAAAGGGAGAAACCATGAAACCGAGGATAAGGTAAGGTGTGGACCCTGCTAGGAAGTAAAATCACGAGGATGCGAAGTATCAGAAGGATTTTACTGACTATCAGGGTCTCCAACCTTACCATATACGAGGTTGAATACTTCTCTATATTATCAACCGCTGAAGTTAATAGTCAGTAATATTTAAGAAATAAAGTTCGCTATACCCCAATGTGTTTTATAATAAAGTATAGTTTTCCCCTGAATTAATATAGTTAAAGCACGAGGTAGTATAGTTTGGCCCTGAACTATTATAGTTAAAGCACGAGGACGGTAGTTATTACAAAACACATTGGGTTAGAGTGAACTTTATTTCTTTTATAAGATACTAAACATATTTGTAGGGAAGTATAAACATTCTTATAATTTCAAATTAAAATATTGTTAAAATAAATTTGATTCTATATCCATGAACAAGAGTAACTGCTGGCTATTCCATGTTTAGAACTTACACCTAATTCAAAAATATTGTTTCTTGGTGAAAAAGTTGATTATGTAAATGTAGTAGTTTTATTTTCTCATTTATAAAGTTTAAAAATCTCAAACAAAACAAAAATATCAGACAACTCATGTTTAATAAAACGTTACTTTACGTTACACTGCCCATATAAGGCTTATCACGTGATTGACATTCCACAAAGAATTACGGGTATTGTTTGTCAGGAAGCGTGGTAGATCTAGATCTATTATTCCTTTTAGCTGTTGTCATAAAAATTGAAGTTGATGGTGCCGCCGCTAATATTAGCTGACTGGAGGAGCTGTACACCATGTACAGGATCAAAACTGTATTGGTTGAGCTATATGAAACGTTGCTTGGCAGAGACGGTTGACGTGTGTCAACGTCACAAATGCTACGGGGCGCCGTGACCTGACGTGGAATGTCAACGTTGTCACTCGACATGCAAGCATATCGGAGGCAGAGCATTGGTCGCAACGTTGTTCCCCTTTAAGATGAAGTTGTTATGTAGCTTTTCAAAGACTGCTCATTTCTGTGACCAGTGACGGACATGATACCAAGGGCCCCAACCCCGGCTTCGGAAGCGCCATGTTGATTGATAGAACCGAGATCAAAGGTTGCCATGGATACGCGTGATTACGAGGGGGCAGCGGGGAAGAGCGGATAACGTCATTCAATTGTTACGTCATGTAAAAACTATACCTTTATTGTCTGATAAAGTACTTTTTAGCTCATCAGGACTGAAAGTCCAGATGGGCTTATGGCATGGCCCGTCGTCCGGCGTCCGTCCGTCGTCCGTCGTCCGTCGTCCGTCGTCCGTCGTCCGTCCGTCGTCCGTCGTCCGTCCGTAAACTTTTGACACTTTCGACTTCTCCTCATGAACCATACACATGAGAGAGCTGATATTTTGTGTGCAAGTACCTTAGCATATGGAGATTCTAATTTGTAACATTGGTGACCCTGTGACCTCAAATAGGGTCACAGGGGTCACAACTTTAAAAACCTATTTTCATCTTCTTCTCCAGTTCCAGAAGGACTAGAGAGTTAAAAATGATATGTGCAGACTCCTTGGCCAATGGGGATTCTAATTTGTAACTTTGGTGACCCTGTGATCCCAGATAGGGTCACAGGGGTCACAACCTTAAATACCTATTTTCATCTTCTTCTCCAGTTCCAAAAGGAGTAGAGAGTTAAAAATTATATGTGCAGACTCCTTGGACAATGGAGATTCTAATTTGTAACTTTGGTGACCCTGTGACCCCAAATAGAGTCACAGGGGTCACAACTTTAAAAACCTATTTTCATCTTCTTCTCCAGTTCCAGAAGGACTAGAGAGTTAAAAATGATATGTGCAGACTCCTTGGCCAATGGGGATTCTAATTTGTAACTTTGGTGACCCTGTGATCCCAGATAGGGTCACAGGGGTCACAACCTTAAATACCTATTTTCATCTTCTTCTCCAGTTCCAAAAGGAGTAGAGAGTTAAAAATTATATGTGCAGACTCCTTGGACAATGGAGATTCTAATTTGTAACTTTGGTGACCCTGTGACCCCAAATAGGGTCACAGGGGTCACAACTTTAAAAACCTATTTTCATCTTCTTCTCCAGTTATAAAAGGACTAGAGAGTTAAAAACGATATGTGCAGACTCCTTGGCCAATGGGGATTCTAAATTGTAGATTTCGTGACCCCATGACCCCAAATAGGGTCACAGGGGTCACAACCTTAAAAACCTATTTTCATCTTCTTCTCCAGTTCTAAAAGGACTAGAGAGTTGAAAGAGATATGTGCAGACTCCTTGGACAATTGGGATTCTAATTTGTAACTTTGGTGAACCTGTGACCCCAAATAGGGTCACAGGGGTCACAACCTTAAAAACCTATTTTCATCTTCTTCTCCAGTACTAAAAGGACTATAGAGTTGAAAATGATATGTGCAGACTCCTTGGCCAATCGGGATTCTTAATTGTAGATTTCGTGACCCCATGACCCCAAATAGGGTCACAGGGGTCACAACCTTAAATACCTATTTTCATCTTCTTCTCCAGTTCCAAAAGGAGTAGAGAGTTAAAAATTATATGTGCAGACTCCTTGGACAATGGAGATTCTAATTTGTAACTTTGTTGACCCTGTGACCCCAAATAAGGTCACAGGGGTCACAACCTTAAAAAACTATTTTCATCTTCTTCTCAAGTTCCAAAAGGTCTAGAGAGCTGAAATTATATGTGCAGACTCCTTGGCCAATGGGGATTCTAAATTGTAGATTTCGTGACCCCATGACCCCAAATAGGGTCACAGGGGTCACAACCTTATAAACTTATTTTCATCATCATCTTTAGCTCCTAAAGGTCTATTGAGCTGAAAGACTGCATGTAGACTCCTTGGCCAATGGGGATTCTAAACTGTATGTTTTGTGACCCCATGACCCCAAATAGGGTCACAGGGGTCACAATCTTAAAAACCTATTTTTCTCCATTAGATGACAGTCTATGGCAAATTTATTTCTCCTTGGATATTTTAGTGTGGACTTCTTTCACTGTCTGATATTGGCGATCTAGAAAGTGTTGAATAATAATACATTTGTTTTGTAATTTATTTATAGGTTTTCTTGCAATAGGTAACATCAGTTTCATTGTTAGCTCATCTTGCCTGTATAAAGCAAACTTGATATGATGCCTGATGAGCTACAGAGCCAATGGCTCTATTTTTTTCGATTGTTCTAACCGCTAGGCATCTTAGAGTGAATCATAACGTCCATACAAACACGCTACTGTGCCTTATGATAGAACACGTCGGGAACCACGGTATATCGAGGGCATTGACGTCGTGGCGATGACTGTCTTAAATATCCCACTCACTGTCGCGCTTTAAAGAAGTATGAAACACAAGGTTGTAAGTCCCTCAAAACATGTGATCCGATTTGGGGGACCCTTTTATGTGGCTAGAAGGTTGTTTATAGAGTACATTACTAACGTGACACAGTTTTCATATATCATAATTCATAACTCGAAAAAGCCTTCTTTTGATCAAGCCAAATAAGTCTATTCGTGTTTGTAATATTGCGAAGAATATAGCAATGTAGTCATTTAATAGAGATTGCAGATGCTCCACATGTAGAGATATATTTTTAAACAATCTTTCTTACGAGAAAACGTAAAACCGTACCGGGGTACGGGATAGCTCAGTCGGCAAGAGAACCGGTCTCACGTTGCTGAGGTCCGGGGTTCGAATCCCATCCAGACCAAGGTGTAAAAACCTAGAGTTCACCTCTGTTAGAACTCTATAAGTGTCACCCTGGAACCCTAGTGTGTAGTGCAACAAAAACTGCGCACTTAAAAGATCCCACGAATTTATGTCAGTGGCTGCATGAATGGTGGATACATAAACACGTGCGTAGGCCGAGCTGTCGGTTATCAGCGTTCAGCAGTGTTGGACAAACTGCTGTGACTATGTGTCTCAGTTCACCCAGCTGTGAATGGGTACCCTGCGAGGCATAGAATGGTCCCTAACCTGAGCGCCACATATGGATTCCGGTTGAATACTCCCCAGGGAGTTGAATTGGAAAAATGATCGGACGGTGAAAGAATGCCAATGACCAGGGGAAAAAATGTAAGCGCCTTGAGCAACCACGAGTGGTTGGATATGCGCGCTATATAAATATCCATATAATAAAAAAAAGTGTAAAACCCTTAACCTGCTTTCTATTTAAGACTGCAACTGACGGATTGATTCACCCGGAATCACTGAAGGTGAGTGGAGGTTTAAGGATCAAGAGCTCTGGGAACCAAAACGAATTAGCAACTATGGAATCTTCCAAGGTAAATGGCTTTTCATGGAACCTACAATCAGAGAAGCCTGGCAAATTGGTGGACCATGGATAAGCCAAAGAAGATGACCACGAGAAGCTAGAAGAATCAATGAGCCAAGATTCTCCAACGGTAGATGGTATTTTAGAGAACACTGACGTAATAGTAAGCCAAGATTCACTCACGGTAGATGGCTTATCAGACATTGACTACCACGAGCTGGTGGATGGGGAATTAAGAAACATTAACAATGAGAAGCTTGTTGAATCTCCAAAGATATACAGCATCTCAGAAAACATTGAGGACGATAAGCTACTCAAATAAGTGGGAAAACAAACCCATTATTTCAAAACTTCTAAGGAAGATAGTTCTGGGGCCAATAAAACACAAGGGTCGCGATTTCCTGAGGAGTGTAAGAAAGAGCCGACCTATGTGAACCAGGGCGCAGTCAGGAAGCGGAAGTTCAACAGACCCAGATATCCGGTTGTGATCGAGTACGAATGTGACGAGACAGCAAAGGAGAAATACAAGTACTTCTCCGGACCGAGGGAGGCTTTGTGTGATGAAAACGGGACATGGACGCTGCCTGCCATGTTCTGTAGCCGTATGTAATTTGTTCTGTTCTAATATATACAATTTATTACTTTGTTATGTTCTATCCTATATCCTGAGTTCTTTGTTCTGTTTTAATCTATACCCTTTAGTAATGTGTTCTGATTTAACCTATATCGTAAGTTCTTTGATCTGATCTAACCAATATCCTTAGTTCTTTGATCTGATCTAACCTATATCCTTAGTTCTTTGATCTATTCTAACCAATATCCTTAGTTCTTTGATCTGTTCTAACCAATATCCTTAGTTCTTTGATCTGTTCTAACCAATATCCTTAGTTCTTGATCTGTTCAAACCAATATCCTTAGTTCTTTGATCTGTTCTAACCAATATCCTTTGTTCTTTGGTCAGTTCTAACCAATATCCTTAGTTCTTTGATCTGTTCTAACCAATATCCTTAGTTCTTGATCTGTTCTAACCAATATCCTTAGTCCTTTGATCTGATCTAACCTATATCCTTAGTTCTTTGATCGGATCTAAGCAATATCCTTAGTTCTTTGATCTGTTCTTACCAATATCCTTAGTTCTTTGATCTGTTCTAACCAATAACCTTAGTTCTTTGATCTGTTCTAACCAATACCCTTAGCTCTTTGATATGTTCTTACCAATATCCTTAGTTATTTGATCTGATCTAACCAATATCCTTAGTTCTTTGGTCTGTTCTAACCAATATCCTTAGTTCTGTGATCTGATCTAACCAATATCCTTAGTTCTTTGATCTGTTCTAACCTATATCCTTAGTTCTTTGATCTATTCTAACCAATATCCTTAGTTCTTTGATCAGTTCTAACCAATATTCTTAGTTCTGTGATCTATTCTAACTAATATCCTTAGTTCTTTGATCAGTTCTAACCAATATCCTTAGTTCTTTGATCTGTTCTTACCAATATCCTTAGTTCTTTGATCTGATCTAACCAATATCCTTAGTTCTTTGATCTGTTCTAACCTATATCCTTAGTTCTTTGATCTATTCTAACCAATATCCTTAGTTCTTTGATCAGTTCTAACCAATATTCTTAGTTCTGTGATCTATTCTAACTAATATCCTTAGTTCTTTGATCAGTTCTAACCAATATCCTTAGTTCTTTGATCTGTTCTTACCAATATCCTTAGTTCTTTGATCTATTCTTACCAATATCCTTTGTTCTTGATCTGATCTAACCAATATCCTTAGTTCTTGATCTGTTCTAACCATTATCCTTAGTTCTTTGATCTGTTCTTATCAATATCGTCAGTACTTTGTTCTTTTCTAACCAATATCCTTAGTTCTTGATCTGTTCTAACCAATATCCTTAGTACTTTGTTCTATTCTTACCAATATCCTTAGTTCTTTGATCTATTCTAACCAATATCCTTAGTTCTTTGGTCTGTTCTAACCAATATCCTTAGTTCTTTGATCTATTCTAACCAATATCCTTAGTTCTTTGATCAGTTCTAACCAATATCCTTAGTTCTTTGATCTGTTCTAACCAATATCCTTAGTTCTTGATCTGTTGTAACCAAAACCCTTAGTTCTTTGATCTGTTCTTACCAATATCCTTAGTTCTTTGATCTGATCTAACCAATATCCTTAGTTCTTTGGTCTGTTCTAACCAATATCCTTAGTTCTGTGATCTGATCTAATCAATATCCTTAGTTTTATTATCTGATCTAACCAATATCCTTAGTTTTTTAATCTGTTCTAACTTATATCCTTAGTTCTTTGTTTTGATCTAACCAATATCCTTAGTTCTTTGGTCTGATCTAACCAATATCCGTAGTAGTTCTGTGAACTATTCTAATCAATATCCTTAGTTCTTTGATCAGTTCTAACCAATATCCTTAGTTCTTTGATCTGTTCTTACCAATATCCTTAGTTCTTTGATCTATTCTTACCAATATCCTTAGTTCTTTGATCTATTCTAACCAATATCCTTAGTTCTTTGATCTGTTCTAACCAATATCCTTAGTTCTTTGATCTATTCTAACCAATATCCTTAGTTCTTTGATCTGTTCTTACCAATATCCTCAGTTCTTTGATCTATTCTTACCAATATCCTTAGTTCTTTGATCTATTCTAACCTAAATCCTTAGTTCTTTGATCTGTTCTAACCAATATCCTTAGTTCTTTGATCTATTCTAACCAATATCCTTAGTTCTTTGATCTGTTCTTACCAATATCCTTAGTTCTTTGATCTATTCTAACCAATATCCTTAGTTCTTTGATCAGTTCTAACCAATATCCTTAGTTCTTTGATCTGTTCTTACCAATATACTTAGTTCTTTGATCTATTCTTACCAATATCCGTAGTTCTGTGAACTATTCTAACCAATATCCTTAGTTCTTTGATCAGTTCTAACCAATATCCTTAGTTCTTTGATCTATTCTAACCAATATCCTTAGTTCTTTGATCTGTTCTAACCAATATCCTTAGTTCTTTGATCTATTCTAACCAATATCCTTAGTTCTTTGATCTGTTCTTACCAATATCCTTAGTTCTTTGATCTATTCTTACCAATATCCTTAGTTCTTTGATCTATTCTAACCAATATCCTTAGTTCTTTGATCTGTTCTTACCAATATCCTTAGTTCTTTGATCTATTCTAACCAATATCCTTAGTTCTTTGATCTGATCTAACCAATATCCTTTGTTCTTTGATCAGTTCTAACCAATATCCTTAGTTCTTTGATCTGTAATACCCTTAGTTCTTTGATCTGTTCTAACCAATATCCTTAGTTCTTTGATCTGATCTTACCAATATCCTTAGTTCTTGATCTGTTGTAATCTATATCCTTAGTTCTTTGATCTGCTCTAACCAATATCCTTAGTTCTTTGATCTGTTCTAACCAATACCCTTAGTTATTTGATCTATTCTAACCAATAGCCTTAGTTCTTTGATCTGTTCTAACCAATATCCTTAGTAACTTGATCTATTCTAACCAATATCCTTAATTCTTGATCAGTTCTAACCAATATCCTTAGTTCTTTGATCTATTCTAACCAATATCCTTAGTTCTTTGATCTGTTCTTACCAATATCCTCAGTTCTTTGATCTATTCTTACCAATATCCTTAGTTCTTTGATCTATTCTAACCAAAATCCTTAGTTCTTTGATCTGTTCTAACCAATATCCTTAGTTCTTTGATCTATTCTAACCAATATCCTTAGTTCTTTGATCTGTTCTTACCAATATCCTTAGTTCTTTGATCTATTCTAACCAATATCCTTAGTTCTTTGATCTGTTCTAACCAATATCCTTAGTTCTTTGATCTGTTCTTACCAATATCCTTAGTTCTTTGATCTATTCTTACCAATATCCGTAGTTCTGTGAACTATTCTAACCAATATCCTTAGTTCTTTGATCAGTTCTAACCAATATCCTTAGTTCTTTGATCTATTCTAACCAATATCCTTAGTTCTTTGATCTGTTCTAACCAATATCCTTAGTTCTTTGATCTATTCTAACCAATATCCTTAGTTCTTTGATCTGTTCTTACCAATATCCTTAGTTCTTTGATCTATTCTAACCAATATCCTTAGTTCTTTGATCTATTCTAACCAATATCCTTAGTTCTTTGATCTGTTCTAACCAATATCCTTAGTTCTTTGATCTATTCTAACCAATATCCTTAGTTCTTTGATCTGATCTAACCAATATCCTTTGTTCTTTGGTCAGTTCTAACCAATATCCTTAGTTCTTTGATCTGTAATACCCTTAGTTATTTGATCTGTTCTAACCAATATCCTTAGTTCTTTGATCTGATCTAACCAATATCCTTAGTTCTTTGATCTGTTCTAACCAATACCCTTAGTTATTTGATCTATTCTAACCAATAGCCTTAGTTCTTTGATCTGTTCTAACCAATATCCTTAGTAACTTGATCTATTCTAACCAATATCCTTAATTCTTGATCAGTTCTAACCAATATCCTTAGTTCTTTGATCTGTTCTAACCAATATCGTCAGTACTTTGTTATTTTCTAACCAATATCCTTAGTTCTTTGATCTGATCTTACTAATATCCTTAGTTCTTTGATCTGTTCTTACCAATATCCTTAATTCATGATCAGTTCTAACCAATATCCTTAGTTCTTTGATCTGTTCTAACCAATATCGTCAGTACTTTGTTATTTTCTAACCAATATCCTTAGTTCTTTAATCTGCTCTAACCAATATCCTTAGTTCTTAATCAGTTCTAACCAATATCCTTAGTTCTTTGATCTATAACTAACCATTATCCTTAGTTATTTGATCTGTTCTAACCAATATCCTTAGTTCTTTGATCTATTCTAACCAATATCCTTAGTTCTTGATCTGATCTAACCAATATCCTTAGTTCTTGATCTGTTCTAACCATTATCCTTAGTTCTTGATCTGTTGTAACCAATATCCTTAGTTCTTTGATCTGTTCTTATCAATATCGTCAGTACTTTGTTCTTTTCTAACCAATATCCTTAGTTCTTGATCTGTTCTGACCAATATCCTTAGTACTTTGTTCTGTTCCAACCTATATTGTCAGTACTTTGTTCTGTTCCAACCAATATCGTCAGTACTTTGTTCTGTTCCAACCAATGTCGTCAGTACTTTGTTCTGTTCCAACCTATATTGTCAGTACTTTGTTCTGTTCCAACCAATATCGTCAGTACTTTGTTCTGTTCAAACCAATATCGTCAGTACTTTGTTCTGTGCTTACCTATTATCTGCTGTAACTGAACTGTATCATTTTGAACTTTCCCTTTACTCATTTCTATATCTGAGTATACTTGTACTTTATTGATCTTTACCCTTACGCTCTTGTCCTTTCCCAATATTTATCCTTATGTTCTTGCCCTCTCCTGATATTTATCCTTATGTTCTTGCCCTCTCCTGATATTTATCCATTTGTTCTTGCCCTCTTCTGATATTAATGTTATCCTTATGTTCTTGTCCTCTCCTGATATTTATCCTTACGCTCATTCACTCTGCTGTTATTTGTCCTAGCATTCTTGCTGCGCTGCTGATCTTTATATTTCCCCTCTCCTGATATTTATCCTTATGTCCTTGCCCTCTTCTGATATTCATCCTTATGTTCTTGTCCTCTCCTGATATTTATCCTTACGCTCATTCACTCTGCTGTTATTTGTCCTAGCATTCTTGCTGCGCTGCTGATCTTTATATTTCCCCTCTCCTGATATTTATCCTTATGTTCTTGCCCTCTTCTGATATTCATCCTTATGTTCTTGTCCTCTCCTGATATTTATCCTTATGTTCTTGTCCTCTCCTGATATTTATCCTTACGCTCATTCACTCTGCTGTTATTTGTCCTAGCATTCTTGCTGCGCTGCTGATCTTTATATTTCCCCTCTCCTGATATTTATCCTTATGTTCTTGCCCTCTTCTGATATTCATCCTTATGTTCTTGCCCTCTCCTGATATTTATCCTTATGTTCTTGCCCTCTCCTGATATTAATTTTAACCTTATGTTCTTGCCCTCTCCTCTAGCGATTGGCTAGATGAGCTTGCGTCAGAACATGCGGGTAATAGGGGTGACTGTGAATGAGAGGAAATCCGGGCTGGTTGAAGTTCAAACCCCACTAGAGACAATATTTTTACACTTTTTTTCCTCGAATCACAGTCGATTTGAATCAGACTGGTAGTTATGACAGTTGTACATATTTTGCGGCTACGAGTTGTTTTTCAAGAGTGGCGGATTCCCATAAGGCCGTAATGACTCTATATGGTGGAGACTCACATCAGGACCTGGGAGGGCTGGAGTGTCAAGCCTGGGTAAAGGATAAGCCTCATAGTCACAGCTTGATGTATAAGTCGACAGGATGGTGTTATGGTTGTGGATCTGTTTACGACCTTGGCAACAGGTGTCGGAACAAAGACGATACAGCTGAGCCTTGGTGTTATACAATGGACCCTAATGTCCGGTGGAATACATGTGACCTTCCAGAGTGCGCAAAAGGTATCTGCATTTACAATCCAAACATGCTTTCACAGTATTTATTATATGATCAGTAGTGAAATACTGGGTTTTATTACACACGTAGGTAACGTACAAGTGATGGCATACAAATCTCGTACGACACACGTGTGTCGTATTGCGTCGACCTGTGTCGTATCAACATGACCTCGCCTTCCACAGATTTGATTGGTTAACCAATGACCTCTCATTTAGGGTCAACTAAAACGGAACTTTTTTCGAATTAATAACAAACATGTAATTTCTTCAAGTTTACCACTTTATATACTTAAAAGAGTTGATACATAGACAGATTCTTAGAAAACATACGATTTGATCAGTGTGCAAAATCGATTTCATGAAAATTTACTAGATCAGCGAATGCATTAATAATATTTTTACTTAGGCTACATTACAACGTCAACCGTAAGTTCAAGACATCGCATCATGCACGGTTTGTCAGTGATAACATGTGGGTCGATCAAGCCAAATATTAATGCTATCAAATGTGACAAGCACTGAGAATGAACAACTTTAAAATGCAGTCACGGAGTCAGGAACACATCACAGGGAAATTGGGAATCCCCAAACACGCATTAGCTACAAGGCGATGACCTTGCCCTTCCCGTTGACATGTCGGGTGGTCACTCTCCGAGCACGTCGTTGTTTTCATTATCATCCATATCGATTCTATCGTTTCATTTGAAGTACCTAGAAAAGTTCGAAATGGTGTTTGTTTCAAATTAAAGATCTTCCATCACTTTACCCGTTGGTAAGTCTAATCCGTTTTCAACAGAGCCAATGTTTCCGCTAGCCCAGCCACACCGACACACGCCAGCCTTGACGCTTGAACATGGCGAGCCGACCGAGAGGAGAACGGTGACAGATTCGACTCTGACTCTGAATGTTTACATTCTACACTTTCTGTACCAATCATTAATTAATCGTTAATCAAAACTCATCATCGATGAATTGGACCATTTTTGACATTCTAATTTTGGTTGATTTAACCGAAACTCGAAACTATTTTCTTTCTTCGCATGGTTAAATGAGCGACTGCGCAAATGGACTGGTCACATCACGAACGTCGATTATTACGCATTCGGTTATTGAAACCGGTTTCGGTTTTTTGGAATTGTTTCCTTGATGCCATACACGAAAATGAGGATTATTAACAAATGTGTCTATTCTAAACGTGTGTAATAAATAAAATACCACACTCGGTCTCATTAGATACGAATTATACGAAACGAGTGACCTTCCTATGGTATCTGACCTCGCTTTCGCTCGGCCAGATACCGCCGGAAGGACACTCGTTTCGTATAATTCGTATCTAATGAGACCTCGTGTAGTATTCTCTATTTATCAGTGAAATAAACTGTCTATCAGGCAACAGTGACGATATACGATTATATTTTCACTGTGACCAGTGACGATATATTATATCGTCACTGGTCAGGTGCCGGAACTACTTTCAGCCATGTGAACAAAAGAGGGTAACGTTCCAGTTTTAAAGAGATTTTAAATACATATTTCATTTAAAAAATCATATAATAAATAGAATACTTAATGTAGTTTTCCAAATACCAGGTACAGTATATATTGTTGCTTGTGTTCTATAGATATATAGATAAGTGAAGTGATATCCATATTACCATATCGCAACAGTGAAATCATGATACAGATTTGTATTCACTATCATTGATCTTATTTAATGATTATATTGGAAAAAGGAGATCAACAAATTTGGATAGATTTTTTATTGATTTTATTTATTACTTTTTATTGATAATTTGCACGTTTTGCAATACACCGATGAGATCAATAATTTCGATTTCAATTACTTAAAAAAACTTTGCACTCAAAAGTGTTCTTATAAGAAACATTTACGTTACTTTGTAAATTGTTCTCGTATAATCACAAAACATATAATGATGAATTTTAGTTCATCAGACCTGTAAGACCCAATGGGCTTATGGCATGGCATGTTGTCCGGCGTCCGTCCGTCCGTCCGTACACTTTGCTCATTTTCGACTTCCACTCCAGAATCATAATTTTAGGAAGCTGAAACTTTGTGTACAGACTCCTTGACTAGTGAGGATTATGATTTATAGTCTTGGTGGCCTTGTGGCCCCTAATAAGGATCACAGGGGCCACATCTTCATCTTCATCTTCTTCTCCAGAAGCATAAGGCCAAGAAAGCTGAAACTTTGTGTACAGACTCCTTGACGATTATAATTCATAGTTTTGGTTTCTAATAAGGGTCACAGGGGCCATTCTCTTTCTTCTCCAGAAGCATACGGCTTAGGAAGCTGAAACCTTGATTATAAAGCCTCATGAGCTACACAGCCAATGCCTCTATCTTATTTTTATTATTTCAGAAAGAAAATGTGCCCGTCCTCCATATTTACGAGGTGCTCCTGCGCTCAGAACGATGGTGATTGGTCAGGAGGTGCACGTGACTCACAGGTGCCACCCAGATCTTAGGTACATGGGTGGTAAAAACGTGTCGCTCTGCAATATGGAGAATGGTATCTGGGAGTGGTCGGATATTTGGTGTTCTTGTAGGTATTTGCAATGTCCATTACTAACAGTAGTTTATCACATGGATTGATTATTTCCGGATTCCTGGTTGGAATACTTAGTCACATAACATCATATTCGTCAAGCAATTTCACCTTGTAGGTTAGAAGAGGTTGACAGAAGCACCTTTCTTTGGCTAAGATAGATTTGGGAAATTCCGGTCTCGGATTAAGTACATCGCATGTCAATTGAAAGTGATAGGCATCGCTTAGTCTTTGTGAGAGTGCTGAATGATAGTTCTGTCCCTAATATTTCCAGAATAAGAGTTATAGTTAAGAGTGTGTGTGTGTTTCTTAAAAGACACAAAAAGGAAAATAATTCAAAACCTTTTTCATATAAAAACAACAACAGACTTAAGTTTCGGTCGATACAATGCTTTGTCGATTGGAAGTTGGCATCGGTGAATACCAAGTGTCCAAGGTCGACAAATCATTGGATCTTTCTCACTTGAAGTCAATGATTGTTTGGTAGCAAGTCCCTTGGAGATATTTCCTGTTGTTTTCTAGCTTGCTTTCTTGCTCCATTTAGACAGCATACTGCAGTCTGTTGTTGTCTACGTTAAGTTTACTTTCCTGATAATGTATGTTTTGAAGCAAAACAGCAATACAATGATGCAAACCATTCCCTCAACCACTGAGGTCATCACTGATCAGTTGAAAGTCATGTCATAGTAGCAATCCACTTGTGCTTAAATACAAAATATGTGCTTAATGTGCTTCAATATAGAATAATCAGAAGGTAACAGAAAAATGAGCTTACTAAACTCAAAAAAGCATAAGAACTCAGTCCGGTGCGAACACACATCCTTTAAAAATTATCGTTACAAACGTTTCTATAATCTAACTTTAGGTATGAACATTTAAATATCTGAACGTATTGATTTCAAGCAATAACATTTTAAAATCTAATCATCTATTCGAAAGATACTTGTCAAACATGAAATGCATCTCTGTTTTTCTAAGTATGTCTTTCAAGGATGTATCGCATGTTTTAAAGCTAATTCAAATTTGTTTTCATCAAAGGGCTTAAACAGAAAAAAAGAATGAGTAATGACAATGTGACGATTTTATTTTTTCATTCTGGTTAAATGACGTGCAATATATTTAGTTTCATCGTTGAGTTTTAAAGTGAAAGTTTTGATTTGGTTTAATTATTGTCATGGTTTCGCCATTATATTTACCTCAGCCGAAAGGTGTTTTCACTTTGAACGTGGGCGGAACAAAGCGATTTACCATGGCAAGGACTCAACTACAAAGACGGGAGTAGTCTGTCAGAGGTGGGACGTTCAAAGGCCACACAAGCACACATACACTGTATGTTGACCTTTTCCATTGTTCCCATAGTTTAAAGGGGCAGTACCACGTTTTATGATAATTCATTTAAATTTTTCACTGATAATTGTAAGTTGATGCTAAATGTATTATTTTGACAATGTCAAAACAATCCCATTACACAAGCCAATCATTCATAGTCAGAGGTCAAAGTATGAAGATTCATATAAAATCCATTGGCAGCCATTTTGTGTGAACACCTTAGATTCATTTTGTGTAAGAAAAGGGAATCGTATGGCTAAACTTTACATTATATATTTGAATTAGTACTGCTGCATTTTGTTTAAACACATTGTCTTTCAATTGGAACAATTAATTTTCATTTTCCTGACATCACCTCATATTCCCCCTAAAAATGTGCTACTGCCCCTTTAATGCAGTCAACAATGTATTCACGATAGAAACACGACTTTTACAGAAAAATGGGTATGATCAATCAAGTTAACTTTTGATAGAGTGTTTTATGCAAGGTTTTCTTAGTCTTAGTATTTGAAGTACAATTATCAATCAAACTTCAAACATTTCCTGAGGCAGGTGTTAACGTAACGAGTCTCGTTAAAGAGACACAGAGTATGTAGATAGGATCACATATGTCAAATTTTGAAATCGATGTTATTACATCGGGAACCACTAACTGTTACTGAAAATAACAAGTTAAAGTTCAATCAGTACATTAGAGCGAAAATCCGGCCATTCAAAGTCGGGATTTTGATCGAAAACCGGACAATGTGGCTCGAGTGGCGCGCAAACGTAATTTTGAAACCTTGTCATCAGCTGACAGGAAGATATATACGATTCGATAGTGTTTATTAGGTATTGTAACTAAAAGGTAGACTAATTGGATGCATAATTTCGAATATTAAACGTATTGGAGATGTTTTCTTGATTTTTCCATAAAATCAAGCATTTTAGAGATATTATGCATACATGGATATATTTGTAAGTCCAGTGATGAGATTTGAACTTCAATCAGCATATTAGATATTTGTAGCTTATCAAAACTAAATAAAACTTTAAGAAAGATACTCTGTGTCACTTTAAGATAGTGGGTAAGCATGTTAGTAAGCGCCTAGGCCGTCCGGCTATCTGGCTATGTGTTCAGTACCAATAAACAGATCTGGTTTGAAAAATAAGCGTCCGGATTCGGAACTGTCTGATTAAAAGCTACCGTGCTCATGAAATGTTGATATGCATATCTAATTATTCTTCGGGACGAATGTTCAAATGTTGTTTTTAAAAAAAACAAACATATGTATTATGCAAATGTTATGTATGCTAAGCCTGTGGCCTCTTTGACAAAAATAAACTATCTATCACCGTGCTCCGATGAATTTGTTTTTAAATATGTCTCGGTCGGAGTTCGAATATAATACAGCCGGTATATCCCCTCCGCAACCGCCTGGATGCTCCCCTTGCCCCATACCATTACTGACACTCCTCCAAAGGTAATTGTCACCTGATAATTGCGGGTAATCATAGCCGTGTGTCATTGCCGCCTAACACGTGTACGGTTCACCATGTCCAGTAAAAACTCTCGTCAGAAGAATAGACCCTTCTCCAAGATGCATAGTTCCAACGAACACACTTATTACACAAGGCATGTCTCTTCTCGTCCTTGTAACCTGCCTATTTCAGTCGATTACAAGATGGCTCTCCCCGGTAGTGTAACAGCAGTGATTTTGAGACCACCTCCATGGGGATTCAAACCCAGGACCTCCGGGTTGAGAGTCCTACACTCTACCTGATCCGCTAAAGAGATATCCCTCTAGCTAAAGCCGGTATGAATGCTTATATCTCACCTTGTCACATACACCCCCTCCACAGAGTGACTCGTCCTCGAGTCAAGCCATTTGGAGTTATCAAGCACCTCAGTTCGACGTACTCATGGTGTACCGGGCCCTGCCAAAGAATGTTTTAAAGCTGGTAAACATTTTGCAATTAGTGAATGAATTAATGTTTTATTATTGAGAGGCAATGATATAAGCCTTTGTCTTCTTTGCCGATCCAATTCAGCATATTTCCGCAAACAAATATGTATAAATCATAACTTTAATGGCCATCCTATACAGGGTTACGGGAAATGATGAAAATATGTTTATGAATTGTACACTGTGTATATGTTTTATATGGTTTGGCCTTGTAAATATGTTGCAAAGTGCTTAACATTTGGGAAATTGAGCTTGATAAGTATTAAGCAAAGACAGTTTAAAGAAGGTGAAGGCAATATTATGGATATACAACTTTTTTTATTTTGTTTATATTAAGTTTGGGACGTTCCGACATATATACTAATGTCGTTATCAAGCAAGTGAATAAAGAAGTTGTATATCCATAATATTGCCTTCATTTCCTTCATCATCACAACTTCTAGAATGCCCATAAAAGAAGTCAAAGACAGTTTGTAACAATGTATTCAGTCTGTTTCGTGCAGAATGCAATTATATAAATCAGTCTGATTAAAATCGACTGTGATTCGAGGGAAAAAAAGTGTAAAAATATCATCTCTAGTGGGATTCGAAATTCACCCAGCCCGGCTTTCCTCTCATTCACAGTCTGAAGGCACCCCTATTACCCGCATGTTCTGACGCAAGCTCATCTAACCAATCGCAAGGAGCTCAGCAAAACCTTTCGATATCATGCTAGGGACAGGTAACTCCAGTGTACCATTCGTTATACATAATCGCCGCTAAACGCTATTTAAAAACGAGGGTGTGATTGGATAGCTTACGACTGGGTTTGTCTGCTGTAAACTGGTTATAGCAACACGCGATAGAGATGGGTGCATTCCGGCCGAGACGTAGAGGATATCCCGACTGGTTCGGGACCCGATAGAGACAATACTTTTTATATTTTATTCCTCGGAGTAGCGTCGATTTTAATCAGACTGTTATATAAATATTTCGTTTACAGGCAAGCCAATTCCCTGGAGCCACGCACCTGTCAGAGCTAAGTAATATGTGTCGAGACCCTGGCGGCGGTGGCGCACCTTGGTGCTATACAACAGATCCTTCATTGAGATGGGAGTACTGCTCTGTTCCTGAATGTGCCTTATCAATCTAGTTCCAGACTCCAAATAAGCCCATTTCAGCTCACTGAATGTGCCTTATCAACATAGTTCCAGACTCCGAAAAAGCCCATTTCAGCTCACTTGCTGAACATACAGTTGAATGTAAAGGGTATAAATAAAGTTTTTGCACATAACGCTTAGCTTATATTTATGATTATATATTTTTGGTTCAATGACCGTCTTGATCACTTCCTAATGGTAGCCTTTCTGCCGTTGGTTCCTATTTTTTCTTTTTTAATTCCTTTTATTCCTGTATTCCTGTTCAAAAGGTGTATTGGGCACAGTAGCATATCAGGATTACAACAATGTCCTAATACAGGAAATTTACCAAAATATTCATTCACCACAGTCATACACTTTCATAACCTTTATTGGCTGGTCCGTTTTTGACAGGCTTTCAGTTGGTTGCGCGGATACTCGGTCCAATCAGTTAGCGAGCTTTGGTTTCTGGCATATGAGACGAACTCGTTTATTGGCTGGATTGGAATGACGTCACAGGTCAATCTGACGGCTCGATAAACGGAGCCTGGTGAGATCTAAAGGCTAGCGAAGTGAAATTTTATGTCATTTTATCACAATTAAAAAAATCCATTTCAAATACCACTTTTTACCTCATTATAATTTCCCATACACAATATTTTCTTTATATCTCTTTCAGGTACCACGCCATCTCACAGCACTCTATTCATTTACAATTTATAAAATCCCTCCCACTCTATTCCAAATTCCAAATTCCAAATTAATTTTATTTTATTTTTTTACCACTTTAGAACTTTTATTAACTTTACTTGGGTGTCTATGACCTATTCTAAATTTCATGCCCCCTTATTTTGGAAATAACTAAGGCATAGATCCCACATCGCCTTATGGTGAAAGAAGACGTTAAACTCCAACCCAACAACAACCATGTCAATAACCCTGACAAAGCTCAGAAAGATTTTCTTAACCCTCTCTTTTTCTCTGATATACAAAACTTCAAATCTTTTTGGAAAGTTTTGATTGACAATCAAGAAGAAACGAAACGACATCATGCCAAGTGTGAGATATTTAAACTATATAAAACATATAAACTAAAATTGTAAAACAGTATATGTTCACATAATGCGAAACACACGAATTTTATTAAATCAGCATATCTAAATAATTCTCTAACTAGACGAAAAAGACGAATTAAATAAGGCTTTTTGATTTTCTCTTTAAAGGGGCAGTAGCACGTTTTTCGGGGACATATAAGAAGATGTCTGGAAAAAGAAAATAAATGGTTCCAGCTGAAAGACAATGAATTGAAACTAAATGAAGCAGTAATAATTCAAATATATAACGTAAAATTTAGCCAAACGATTCCCTTTTCTTACACAAAATGAATTAAAGGTGTTCAAACAAAATGGCCGCCAATGGCTTTTATGTGAATCTCCATACTTTGTCCTCTGACTATGGATGATCTGCTTGTGTAATGAGATTGTTGACACTGTCAATATAATACATTTAGCATTAACTTGCAATTATCAGTGAAATATTTGAAATATAAAATTATCAAAAAACGTGCTACTGCCCCTTTTACCTATTGAATTACACGCAATGTAAACTAACCCCATTGACCAATAGTTTGGTTGTTGCTAAATCGTATAATAATTATCACAAAATACAACATTTTCAAATCTAGATTAACAAACAAACATCCAAATTTGTCTTATTTTAAATGATGTTGAGTTTTCATATCAATTAGATAAATGTAACTGAAAGCTAGAATGTAATGCATCACCATTTGTCCAATTTTGGTCTTCATGTTATATGCTGTTTAGCTATGTTTTTGTATGTCTTAGTTTTTAAACCAATTGGATGTACAACTGGAAGATTGCTACAGCAATTTTACGATTTATGTTCACCTGTATGTTGGAAATGTTTACTTTATACTCATAAAAAGGCAAAATAAACAAAAGATAGTTGGCTGTCGCAATATTTGTTGACAAGACAACAGCTCGTATAAGTGATCCCGTGAGGAGAAACACAAATGTTGAAGAAAATATTTTTTCACTACAAAGAGTGTAATTTCAAGAAGGTTAAAGGCCCTGTCCTATCGGTAGTACTTATGCTCGTTATGACTTAATTTAGCATTTTGTAAAATAATTCAGAGATTCGTTTAATGTTTTGTTATGATTTTGAAAATAATATTTCCCACAATTCCCAAAATGACATTTATTTCGTAAGAAAAGGGTATGTCAAAGAGGGGATTAAAAAGGCACGTCCTTTAATATTGGTATAATTAACAAGTTCTTGATCACAGGAGTACTTACAAAGTTACTATTTTTTTATGCATTTATAACTTCATAGAGTTTACAAAACTAAAGTTTGATAGGGTTAGCACAGAATGCAAAAGCTTAAAGCTAACAAAAATAATCACGGACATTTTTTACTAACAAATTAGTGATTTGTTGATATAAATTATCTTGAACGCAACGTGATGCCCATTGTATTATGACTTGATTAATGTCGATTACGTTACCAAATGAATTCAACACTCTGTCACTATATCCATATTCTTAACTAAAAAGAACTCTTGATAATATTACTTTGAAGTGCCAGTATTATTATTTCAGCAAGGATTATGACAAAGGTGTTCTTTTAAACAGAAAACACACCTAAGATTATGTTAAATTCGTTTTAGTCATTAAACGCTGAATCATATTTAAAACATCGCCTACATTAAGGTAAATGAGACGAGGAAACAAAGAGAAAATTATTTTCAAATATTGCTTAATCTAATGCTGTGCTCAGTGGGAATACAAAACCACTAGCAAATTTAGATGCAGTTTTTATGAATTCCATTTCTTGTAGATTTTGACCTATATGCACATGATGAGAGACTATATAAACGTTCAAGTTGTCACCTGAATCATTGTATTGAATCAATAACACACTGAAACATGCAGCTTCTAAAGCTTTTGGTTGTTCTTCTCATTGGTGAGTACACGTACTTTATTATTGTTCTTTCCATATAAAGGCTGACTTTTACATATGCATTTTACATTTTGACGTAATGATCAAATAAGTGATTACATGTTTTCCATTAGAATTTAAACATCTTAAGAGAATTAATTACGACAGCACTTTAATTTCATTCAGTAAGCACTGAGTTAGGTATAATCACCAATTTCGGTTGCCTGCATGTCATCAAATATTTTCAAAGTAGGAAAATTGGTAAATTATTTCTTTGACCATCTGATGGAATATTTGTCATAAAGTACAATATCCCTAACTGATTTTGTCCAGTATAGTTTGTCCAGTACATGATTGTTTGCTTTTGTTTCATATTTAAGTGATGGCGGTATTGGCAAGTGCGCATAAGCATCATCGCCGTCGTCGCCGTTGTCATGGTCGCCGTCGCCATCATCATCATCATCATCACCATCACAAAAGTAGCAGAAAGGGGAGTAGCAAAGGAAGTAGCAGCAAGGGAAGCAGTAGCAAGAGCACTAGCAGCTCAAGCAGCAGTGAGGAGGTGGTCGTTCATCATCACCATCGATCAAAGCCGAAATCGTCATCCGGGTCCTCAGGGTCGTCCGGTAGTTCCGGTTCGTCCGGATGTTGCTGATTCCTCCAATTTCTGGCCTCGTTTTGACATTTTATTTGTGGATGGGTTCTCTTTAAGAAATTATTATCGATGCTCCTTCAAACATTACTTAATCAGACTGCATGTTAAAGGGACAGTAGCACGTTTTTTGATAATTATATATTTTAAATATTTCACTGATAATTGGAAGATAATGCTAAATGTATTATTTTGACAGTGTCAAAAATCTCATTATACAAGCCAATCATCCATTGTCAAGAGGACAAAGTATGAAGATTCACATACAATCCATTGGCGGCCATTTTTTGTGAGCACCTTTAATTCATTTTGTGTAAGAAAAAGGAATCGCATGGCTAAACTTTACGTTATATATTTGAATTATTAATGCTTCATTTAGTTTAAATTCTTTGTCTTTCAATTGGAACCCTTAATTTTCATTTTCCTGACATCACCTTATATTCCCCCTTTAAAAGTGCTACTGCCCCTCTAACATAACTGACAATTTGTTGGATTTCATTTCAAAGTTATTGTGATTTTTCAAGTGCAAGCCTTCTTAAACTATTTTGAAGTCTTTGTATACGGTTGTTTCAAGACTTGCTGTGTCTATCAAGCTAATGCTTTGTTACAAATGTAAAAGGGTTCATTGATTTTTTTTTTCAGCAAATATGTATGTACAATGCTTTTCAACTGTTTGAATTCTTGTAAAAACACGATTGATATGACAACGATAAACATTCATGGTTTAGGCCTACAGTTTAATATATTTGGTTTATGACTAAAAGCATTAGAAAGGCTCATGATACTATTTCAAACTAAATTTACATATTAAGCCAGTGAGCAACTGTTGAATTGTTGTTTATTTTTCAAATGTGGCAAATAAATGTAATTCAAAAACTTTATTTGCTTTGTGGTGTTATATGTTGATAAATTGAATAAAAGGACAGAAGTTACAAATGCATTATTTTATGTATTATCATCATTGTCAAACAAAATGGAAACACAAAAATCATTCTCTTAGCATTTATTCATAAATTGATTGATACATATAATTGTTATGGGGCGTCATGATCCAAATGCAGGCTACAAGATAATTCATTTCAAAGAACTTAGTCTCAGAAGCTTTCCTTGACAAGTCAAGGGAGGTCACTCTCAACAACAGCAGCCCGACGATCCAGAGGACCCGGATGAGGATCCAGAAGACCCGGATGACTTGCTGGGATGATGGTGATGGTGAATAATGACCTCCTCACTGTAGCTGCTACTGCTACTACTGCTACTGCTACTGTGGCGGTGATGTCTGTGATGACGGTGATGGCGATGGTGTCGGTGGTGATGGTGGTGGTGTCGATGATGACGGTGGTGGCGATGATGGTGATGGCAATGACGTCGATGACGATGATAAGACATCACAAGAGTTGACAGGACTGCAAATAGTATTTGATTTATGTAACACTTCCTTGTCGCGTAACAAATAACGATTATTGAATTAGTGATTATGATTATTATATGGATAAAATTCATTGAATGGATGTTCGAAAAACAACTTGTGTCCTATAAGACGCTATTGGTATAATTGGTTATGTTCGCCTTATTGCGTGTTACTTTTGTTGCAAACTTAATGATAATAATGATGTTTTACGATGATTTTACAAAAGGGTTACCGAAATTCGTTAGTTTTAAAAGAACCACATCTTTTCATTTGTTAATTTTTAATTTTTAACATTAAACAAATCTATGTTAAAGATATGTCACTTACCAAGGACGAGAAGCAAAATAACAGCGAGGTTCTTCATTGTATATTCTCACTCGGTCAGGCTAAGTTTGATACTTAGCAACATACACTCGATGCTTATATACTTTTTACAAATGTACCATTAACTATTATAAAGCATTTTTTTAAGATGACATAATGAAATATTGATATACACAAGAGATATTGTCCCATTAAGTCGCTGCAAATCATCACTGGTCTCACAGTCGAACTCTCTACGGGACTGCGTCTTAGCGCTCCAGGAAGCAGTGGGCGGTGGAAGGGTTAATTTTCTGATATCTAAGAAAGTAAAGGGAATAATGATTACTGCAATCACGTGTTATATATTCATTTCTTTTTTCGATGGTTTCCTACAGGAGAATAACGATATCTGTTTTGATGTGCTAATATCAAGAATATAACTGAATTGTTTATAACAATATAAGAAAACTGTTGATCAATATGTTGGGGGATTATTTTTCAACACATACTTTTTTAAGATACGATAAAGAGCCTTCGCGTCAAAGTATGAAATTTCATATTTTTACAAGCAAGTGTTAGATATTTTCGACAAAACCTCGACAGAAAGAGTGAATTTTGGTTATGACATTAAATGGGTTATTAGGTTTTGATATTTTTTCTGTTAAGTAAAACAAGTATTTTGTGAAAAAACCCCAAAGATTTTGCAATATACCCCCGGTGTTTCGTGTATCTATGGCATATGCCATCTAGTATTATTGTGAGTATCACATTTACGTATGCGATAGACACATAAGAACGCCATTTACCTTTAAGGGGCAGTAAGTAGCACGTTTTAGGGGGAATATAAGGTGATGTCAAGAAAATGAAAATTAATGGTTCCAATTGAAAGACAAATTGAATGCATGTAAACTAAATGGAGCAGTAATAATTCAAATATATAACGAAAAGTTTAGCCCTGCGATTCCTTTTTCTTACACAAAATGAATTAACGGCGTTCACATAAAATGGCCGCCAATGGATTTTATATTAATAAGTTGTAATATGGAACAAATAAATTCAATTAAATTCATGATGTTAATTTTCATGGATGCAGATCAACAGAGGCTAAGCAATTTTTAGTTTAATGCTATATCTATCAAGCGATTTAATAGTTTAAAAGCTAGTGCCTTCGTGGTCACTATTTAGAATACCCTTTCAAAAGCAAAAGACGCTGTATCCTTCGTTAGTAATTGGATCTGTAGGCATTGTCCTATCATTTAAAATAATTAATCAGTCGCCATGTCTGCACGAGTACGAATGACTATAGAAGAAGAAGAAGAAGAAGAAGAAGAAGAAGAAGAAGAAGAAGAAGAAGAAGAAGAAGAAGAAGAAGAAGAAGAAGAAAAATTATTTTATTAAAGTGTCACATGTTACATTTCTAGTAAAAAATATAGGTATCACGTGACAAATGTAACATCCGGCCTTTAGTCCCACGAGACACTTAATAACGTTAAAACTTAGAACGTAGAAATTGTTTTTTTCAAAACAAGATCAATATTAGAAACTGTCCATGATTTTGAGTAGAGCTGAGGATCATCAGAAACAACCGGTAGTCCGCAATTACAAAGGATGTGTTTGATATGGTTTAGCTAGTCATAATCAATGAGCATTTTGCTTTATTTCGTAAGGTATTGAAGAATAAAACATGCTTTTTTATTTATTGAATGTGCAAATATCAATTTCTCAAGTATACAATACATCGTTTAGAAATTAGAAGCTGAAAAGGTTCTTTACCTAGTTGTCCGTACACCATTAAATTCGTTGCATTGAACCTGAAACCAGTAGCTAGTTTGAGAAATTTGAAGTGTACTCTTTATAAAATTCAGTGTCCTCATGTCCCCATGTTTCACATCCATACAATTATAAGTGTAGGATCAAAACCGAGCCAGAGGTGTTGTTGATAATGTAAGCCCGCGGCAGAGGGAAATTGGAAAGGGCCGACAGGCCCGCCCCAATTTCCCGAGGCTGAGGGCTTACATTATCAAACAACACCGAGGGCGAGGTTTTGATCTAACTTATGAACCGAGATAAACCGTAGTTACAAAATAATTTCAATAATAAGTATAAAAATGGATTCATTGATTTTTACTGGTAGGGAATCACCATGAGCAAGCGGAGAGCACATCCGCGCCCTGCACGTGCTTTGCGCTCGCTACCCAAGCCGTGAACGTGAAATGCATGCGCTATCTGCCTCGTGAAGTTCACATGATTGTCACTGTGGAAAATACATCATTGTTCTCGTGGGCCTTTATAGCCGAGTTGTCAAAGGCGCCAGTTTAGTAAGCGAGTGATGCAGAGTTCGAAACCAGGCATGCGAACGTTATATTTGTGATTTGTCAAAAATTTGATGTTTTGTGATGGTATTTATTCGAAGAAGGACTTTGAAACAAAGAAACAAAACGTGTATAATCCCAATCAAAACTAGGACTGCCGCGGCAGTACTTAGGTCTTCAAGATTGCTGTTTGACCTTCACATACTGTTTGACCTTCACATGCATGTTTGACCTTCACATGCATGTTTGTTAAAGAGGTTTAAACCATACCGACCAAAACATCACTTTCAAAAATGCAAAGTTTGACCCTTCCTCCTGACCGGAAGTGACTGTTCGCGAGCGATTTTATTCTTTGATCTTAAAGACCTTGCTCATGTTTAGCTCTCATGCAAAAATCATTAAGTTCTACTGTCTGGTTTTTGAGTTATCTGCCCTTGAAGTTTGCGATTTTGAGATTTTGGTAAACTTTGAAAGGTCACAGCACAAAAAATGTTCATGTTAGCACCATTAAACGACATAGCTTTTATGTACAATACTTCAGCTACATTCAGTATGAATTTCAGCTCTGTAGTGCAAGTATCTTCAGAGAAGAAGATTGTCAAAGGCGGGTGGGGTCGGAAATCGTCAAAAATGCACTAAAAGCAAGATGGCGGCCGAAGCACGTGACCTACAAATTTGCCATGATTTACTTTTTTTCATTATTTTTTATTGCGCTTCTTTTAAAAAAAAATTAAAGTCTCTAAGTGCATTTTGAAAAAAAAATCAATGTTAAATTTTCAATTTTGGATTCGATCTGGACCTTTAACGTACTGGTCGATTTTGCCCAAAAGCTTAGCATGTCGATTCCAGGGTAAGGGTTATCAGCATGCCAAGTTTCGTCCCATTTGGAGTAGCCGTTTGAGCTGTAGCTCGTTCAAAAAAAAAGTACAAATAATAATAACAAAAAGAACTTGAAGAAATCGGATAAAAACAATAGGTCTTCACGACTTTGTCTTGAAGACCTAATAAATTTCCGAAAAATTCTAGAGTAAGCCCCGGGCTTTCCTAGAGAAAGCCCTGGGCATTCTTCAAGAAAGCCCTGGGCATTGTTGGAGAATGCCCGGCAAAGAGGTTTATCCGGTAAAAGAAGAACCTAATAGAACAATAGAGTGACGTCACTGGAGGTTTATAAAGGTGTCTTTCAAATGCAGCAAGAAGTAGGTCAAGCGGCAATTAAAAAAATTATGGAACGATTCAATAGCGCAATTGATGCCTTCATACCGAGATTAGCTATATATTCAACAGCAATGTCATGCGACTATTTCTGTGCAGCAACGTTCCTTAGTGTTTGTAAGTGTTTACAACTTCACATTTCTTATAATACAGGGATAACGACTTTTTATGAGTAGCTGCAGGTCCCGAACCAAATAAATAATGTTTCTGGCTAGTGTTTACTTTAAGTTTACATCTGTCACCATATTTATCAAATGAATAAAGTAAGTTTTGTAAACCATCATAGGAGAACAGTATCGTCTGCATAAAGTAGATTCAATCTTTCATTAAAAGGATACTAGTAAAAAGCTTACCAAAGCAGTTTTAAATAGATATAGGTCTATTTGAAGCTGGGTCCGCGCGATTTACCTATTTCTTTTATATAGGTTTTCTGTGCCAGTGAGCCAAGCTTGGGGCATTATTCTAGTTTCGAGTATAGCATTAAGATATTTGCCATATAAATGTAGTAATGTTTGTAAGACTGAAGAAAAGTGAACGTTGAAAATCAAACCTAAACCAGGGGACTTGTTATTTTTCAGATTATTGAGAGCTTGTGTTTTGTGCTTGTTTATTTGCTGGTATTTCTTCATGAAGTACACTGGTATCATAATTTGGTGAGTCTTTTGATTCATCAAAATCTATGTCACCACCAATAGTGCATTAATTAAAGGCTTTGCAAAAATCTTAGAAATCATCCAATGAAATTGGACACTATTCATCTTTACAGCGGCCTTCGGTAGTGCCTAGGCGACAATTTATATACGCTATTTCATTCAAAACAACTACTGAGTTACCTTGACCTTCCCTCAGTGACCCATCGTCCTACGCAAAGCCACAAATCCGGGTTTCCGAACTGTTAGTTTTTAATACCTTGCTGCCGACCCTTGAGTTTTCTGCCCTTACAGGCGATTGTAAGCAACCTCAAGTTAATTTCTGATTGGACTATTACTTTCTCTCAAGGTAAGTTAGAGAGCAAGAACAGAAAACTCAAAGGTCGACAGCAAGGCATAAAACTATAACAGTTCGGAAACTTGCGTTTTAGGCTTTGCGTAGGAAGATGTTATTGACCTTGCTTTCTGACAATTTAAGTTGACACACATTCACTTGGAATGTTTTCAAGAATACATCTATCTTGATTAACATTACCCGGTTTCCTATCAGGAGTGTGTGTATTGTCAAAAGCTTGAGTATGTTGATTGCACTTTTAAACATATTTGGTTTAAAGAAGGTGTTTTGTATTGACTGAATTGTATGTTAAAGCCGCATGCAAGACCCCGTACAAAGATATTTTAAACATATCATTGTTCACTTTGTTATGTATAATTTCGATCGCCCACAGAGTCAGATGAAACAAATGAGAGGTTGAAACGAACATATGAACAATTCTTCCTTAAGGTTTAATCTCATTGGCATAATTTCCTATTTCTTTAGCAGGAGTATTACCGGGTTTTTAACAAAGTCAATTATATATTAATGAAACATTTCATAGAGTATTATGTGAACTCTTTTAAAAAAAGTTCAGTACATGCATATGTTTCCAAAAGTAACAAAATCGTGACAATTCAACATGATATGACGGAAAGAAGTTAAAACAATTTTCTGTGATATAAGTAAAGCCTATTATAAGGTCTGGCAAAGGGGAACTATTCATAAGCCAGAATCGTATGGCATTTACAGCGAACTAATAAAATGTTACTACGGGTTGCATTTAAAAGGTATAGTTTAGAAAATAAATATGTACTGGCTGGAGTACCACAGGGCTCAGGTCAGAACCACCATTATTCTTGATATACTTTAATGACATTGTATGTGACGTCAAAAGTAATATATACGTCTCTTTACGGATGACACTTCGCTGTACGTAATTATTGAAGATTCGTTCATTGCTGTAACATGTCTAAACAATGATTAAGACAAATGGCTGAAAAGGGGAACAATAAAAAGACTGAAAAAAAGAAGGTGCGTTACGTATGGTTGATATAAAAAAAGATAAAAGCTAATAAGAATAACAAACTTTACTGTAGCAAAAAGACTCATCTAAACCCCATTCCCTCCCCACAGAGGCAGATCAAGTCATGTTGATTTAGCCTCTGTTCTATTACGACGAGTTTGTGGGATAGAATGGGATATGCCTGATTGGAGGCAATCAAACTTAGTTGTGCAATCAGCGACGCTGTTCTAAAATCATCATTTTGGCTACTGAAACAAGGCAAAGGCATTGTGATATGAACCACCCTTTCCATGCGAGAAGCCTTGTCATTTGATAAAGAAATTCAAATGTATTGAGATGAAAGTTTTTTTCCGACAGGGGAAACTGCCGGAACCCACGGATTTCGTCGTAATATAACAGAGGCTAAATCAACTTGACTTGATCTGCCTCTATGGGGAGAGAATGCCTAAACCCTTGTAATATATCTTTCTATCAGATTTGTAGATTTGGGGCAAATGGTGGAAGTTTTAGATATTATGAATCTATTTAGGCTTGAATATTTAAAAGTATGGACAAGCTATTGACAAAGGAATGAAGTCGATAACAATATGACACTTCATGACAACGCACCAGTGGACAAGTGTCGATTTGCACTTCCTTTAAGTGCTCTAAACAATTGAACCATCCCCCTACTGTTCAGATCTGACTCTCTGTGATTATATTTTTTTTCGCAATTTGAGGTCGCACCTGCTTGAAACAAGGTTTGGCGATGACGATGGAAGGCAACTGAGCCGTGGTTGAGGGACCATCGTATGACTTCAATTTTGAGAGCACATGCAGTCTCAAGGACAAATTGGCAAATGTTTATCGGAGAATGAAAGCAAAATCAAACCTGCACGCAACTGCTTTATGCAGTGTTAAAATATTACCCATCCGCCAGTCCTTACACTGACTTATTTTTTGCCAGGTTGGTTACTTTTTGGATAGGAATGGTAACTTAAATACAATTTTCTCCTAAGGAATTGACCAATTAATTTTCAGGTCACACTTGGCTACCACTCTTTTTTATACACTGCTTTATATCAATTTTCCCCGTACGTATTTATTTGTTCAAACAAATCACGTTTTCGAATTGTTATGAACATTCCTTGTGATTATATGTAAAGTATTAGATGTGTCGAAGTGTCAAAACACAATACATGAGACAACACATCTTTCGAAGAATTTAATTTATTTCCTCAAAATCTTTTAAAAACTTATTTCTTGAGTTAACAAGTCATTGATATATAATGTAATGATATATTATCAAGTTGTACAATACTTGGACGATCCCAATCCTTACAATTATTCAAGGGACATAACTCCTTGTTATCAACTTTTAAACAAAGTGACATCAGCAGCAGCAGCCAGACGATCCAGAGGACCCGGATGAGGATCCAGAAGACCCGGATGACTTGCTGGGATGATGGTGATGGTGAATAATGACCTCCTCACTGTAGCTGCTACTGCTGCTACTGCTACTGCTACTGTGGCGGTGATGTCTGTGATGACGGTGATGGCGATGGTGTCGGTGGTGGTGGTGATGGTGTCGATGGTGACGGTGGTGGCGATGATGGTGATGACAATGACGTCGATGACGATGATAAGAACAGGTCAAAGCTGCCATCACTGTAATAAAATGATAAATGAATGGAAAGTTGTTGCTTGATTAACAAAAGTGACAATATGGCTTGTATGTGCAAATGACAAACTCCTGATAATGCATTTACAGCTTATTTGAAACAAATTATAACAAGAATATGACTACCGATTGATAGCGTCATATCAATGTTTTCACTTCAAAAACCTTAAATCAGCGAACATTCTATTGATACATTAATCCAAAAGTTAGATGTTTCTCAATGACAAATTCAATTCTCAACCCTATTTAAAGCATTTACGGGGCACCATTATACCTGAATATCCTATATAAGAAATAATTTGATCTCTTTGTGATTATTCAGGTCGAAACACGACATGTACATAACTAGAAAATCAACTATTAAATCTATTTTATCATATATTCTCGTAAAGTCTATCAAACTCACCAACGATGATCAGAAGGAATAAAGTAATCTTCTTCATGGTTTATTTCTAGTGTATTTTGCTCTTCCAAGATGTTGGTGACAAATCATGAAACGACTGCTTTTTATAGGATTTTTGTGTGGTGGTAACCATTATTTAGCAAATCTCACAAATCAAAATCTAAATAAATATGATAACCGCAACTTGGTTGTTTATCACCATGAACTTCCCTCGCAGTGTGAGGCAAAAGATCTATTCATTATCACAGCAATTATTAACAAATAATCGCCCCATTGGGTTTCTCCTTCCTACGAACTCACAGTTTTTATATAACAGTTTTCATGGTGTCAGGCGTACTGTCAACCATTATTAAGCATTTTTCACAAATCAAAGTGTATATAAATACCAAATTACAACATGTTATTTTTTTCCCTACGAACACGCTCGCGACTGTGTGGATCAAAACAATATCAATGAATATTGGTATTTTTTAACAAATCAATATTTAAAGGCACCAATCGATCGGGTTTCATCCGCCATCTTGAAATGTTAGGATTGCGAGAAAACAGTGTGCTGTATTATGCCTATTCATTAGCAAAATTAAGAAATAACTACTTGATTGATAGAAGAGGAACATATTTACAAATAAGTCAGAATAAAAGTTACCAGTTACGACACCATTTTGTCGTAGTAATGCATTCCACGATCGTAGCTTCGATGAATGGCTTCATTTCACGATGTTTTTATTTTATGAGCGAAACACTTTATTCTTTGTCAAATTGTTAAATCCTGAGCAACTGAAATGCTAACAAAAATATTTGAAGCTAAGTGTGAAATTATCATGTAAAAATCATATATAATTATAAACAGGAAAGTTCTCCTGAATTTCGTTTCCACAAAAAACCCCGCTCGAATGGTCCCTTTAAATGATAAAGTCATAACCACGACGTGATTCTCTTGTGGAGTCACAATCTCTGAAACAAAATTTACTTAATTTACTTAATTTATTAAATTTACTAAATTTACTTAATTTATTAAATTTACTAAATTTACTAAATTTACTAAATTTACTAAATTTACATAATTTACATAATTTATTAAATTTACTAAATTAACTAAATTTAAGTTTTTTTGACATTGACACTAATATATAACAAAAGCTCAACATGGTGTTTGCCATATGCGGTAGTGTGACCACGGGGAGCCTAAATAACACAGCGGCTTCTGGAAATGATTATGATTTAAGGTTCAACGTTTGTTAACACCGTTGAGAACAGTGTATTTGCACCTGTAAACGTAATTTTATTCAGGATTTTCTATTTAATGATTCATGGTTTTTTTTCATGTTTCACTACCATTCATTTGACCACCATCATCAAATTCCAAAGCAAATTTGTTATTGGTCAGACATAAATCATTGACTAATTGGTCAATTTTCGAGTGTAAAGTTACATAAACATAAAACAATCTGTACATTCTATAGTAGACTAACATTTAGTCCCTGAAAAAAAGAGTTCTTTACTAATTTTATTATTTAGATTTTTTATTTAAAAAGAAATTAAAAGGAGCCCTGAACAACACTTAATTTCTAAAGCTGAGGCATCTGGACTTGCCAATATTTTCGTGACTTAAGAAGGCTCCTTTAATGTTTTTTGCTTTTTGGTCTGAATAACAGACTAATTCTATAGAAGTTAGCCTTAGATTTATTTAAGTGATAAAAGAGCTGCTAAAACATGAATCGCAGCATTCAAAATCAAATAAATCCACTGAACTCATAACAAAACGATATACCATTCCTTGAACCACATCAACAAACTCAACATTAGAACTCAAAATATCAGCCATGTCACAAATTCAGTCGAAGGATCTGCTATAGGTTTTAGACTATCGTCGAATATCTGTATTCGTGATGTATATCGTATTTCTAATGTGAAATTGCTAAGATAAAGGTATCAAAAGTTTATATTCCCGTGAGATACCAAAGGTAATTCGATTGTACAAAATGGAATGAACAAATCATTTTAAGCTAATATAGTTCGTTTTAAAAGCATGCCAATAAAACTTTATTATACAGTAGAACACGGATATAACGAACTCCAAGGGACCAAAGAATTAAATTATATCTGGTGTTCGCTATACACATATAATTATAATGATATCATATAGAGACGGGACTTGAAAATCTGTTCACTATATCCGATTGTTTGCTATACAGTAAAACTCTGATATAACGAACTCCAAGGGACCAAAGAATTTAGTTCGCTATATCTTGTGTTCGCTATACACATATAATTATAATGATATCATATAGAGACGGGACTTGAAAATTTGCTCACTATATCCGATTGTTTGCTATATCCGAGTTCGCTATATCCGTGTTCTACTGTAAAGCAAAAAGGATGCACATTGATGTGCAGGAAATAATTTTGGTCACTTTCTCGCCAAAAATATTCAAACCAATATCATATGTATACTGTTATGACAAACGTAGGCTCGGGATGATATTTTGCCAATAGATGTGAAATCAAAAAGAATTTTTAAACAAGCTCTCTAGTCTAATAAGACACAAGTCATATTTTTATTTAGTTTGAGGCCTATGTAACTTGGAATGTGAAGGATTTTGGGAGTAGTTGATACATATCATTACAACATTATTACGCTGTGTGTCCGCCTAACACTGTCCAACATAACTTCCTTCAAAGATTGACTATATAACATAAACAGTGGTTGATAGGCTCAGTGATGTATTAGCAGGTGCGTTTAACATTGGTTACAGTTGGATCTACCGCAACCATGAATAACCTCAGTTTAGTCATCTTTATCCTCGTTGGTGAGTAGACTGATTTGTCTTTATCTTCGATTGTGAGTAGACTGATTTGTCTTTATCCTCGATGGTGAGTAGACTGATTTGTCTTTATCCTCGATGGTGAGTAGACTGATTTGTCTTTATCCTCGTTGGTGAGTACACTGATTTGTCTTTATCTTCGTTGATGAGTTGAATTTGATGTATTTTATGCAAGAAAAGACAAAGATATTGAAGGCCTCTGTCTTTAAGCAGTTTTATATAGAGTTATGATTAAAACATATTTATTTCATTAACACGATGTAAAAGGATTGGCAAACAAGCACAAGCTTATATAAATGCCTCTCCCGAACAAAACATAGTTACAAAACATATGCAAGAAGTCAATTACAAATGAATAAAATAACTTAGTATTGTTACCACACGTTTGCTTATTGAATACTACATGGTATACGAATGTTGAACTTTTGATAAGTTTTATCAAATCGCTATGAAAACTTAATGAAATCAAATGAACAGAGTTGCAATAAAGAGTTATAAGAATTGCAATACAAGAATAGAGGATGCGTTTAACCATGCTTTAAGTCAGAATCAGTCTAAGTTTTGCAAGGCAAAAAGCCAAACACTTACATAATGTTTCACTCTAAGGTTTTTCAGATTAATCTGTTCTACCTACCTTCAAATAATTAATTTCAAACACGACGACCCTCAATCCATTGTCGTTCGAAACCCTTTATAGCACTTGATATTTCACAGATGAAATGAAATGAAAATAGCTTCTTAAAACCTTTTAGATACAGAAGGCAGATACAATAACGTAGTCTCACAAGAAACGTGTCTCGCTTAAGCAACGATGCAGTTACGGGGAAGACCAAATGTGCTCTACGACCGAGCTGCCGATTATCCGCCGTAACCTAAACTGTAAAAAACTGACAAAAAAATTGGAAATTATTGCTAACGTCAGAAAAACATTGATATAAGAGATAAAATATCTGCTAGCCAATCAAAAATATTTGAGTTGAAAACTGATACTATATGGAATATTACTTGAATCTCCTAGTGATATAAGTGATGAAATATTTGCTAGACGTGCAAAGATATTTGATTTGAAAAACTGATACTATATGGAATATTACTTGAATCTCCTAGTGATATATGTGATGAAATATGTGCTAGGCATGCAAAGATATTTGATTTGAAAAACTGATACTATATGGAATATTACTTGAATCTCCTAGTGATATATGTGATGAAATATGTGCTAGGCATGCAAAGATATTTGATACTATACTGATACTATATGGAATATTACTTGAATCTCCTAGTGATATGCGCTGTATCGTACGCCCATCACAAACACCACAGCCACGGGCGACACCGGCATGGACATGGCCACGGACATAGACACGGACATGGGCATCACCACGGGCATCACGGGCATAGGCACAGGCACAGACATGGTCATAAACATCACGGCCATCACCACCATCATCACCGACATCGCCACGGTCATGGGCATCATCATCATGGACATAAACATCACGGTCACCATCACCACCACCATCATCACGGCAGTAGTGGTAGCAGCGGTAGTAGTGGTAGCAGTGGTAGCAGCGGTAGTAGTGGCAGTAGTGGAAGTAGTGGAAGTAGTAGCAGTAGCAGCGAAAGTGAAAGTAGCAGTTACAGTAGCGGTAGCAGTGGCAGCAGTGGCAGCAGTGGCAGCGGAAGTAGCGGTAGCAGTTACGGGTACGATAATTTATCAAAATCAAATCTGTTTAAATTTATTTCTTGATTACTTTAATTCTGCATTGGACTGATGGTGTGTTTATTTACAATATTGGATAACAAAATTATTTTATCGTGATTTAAAACTTGTCCGGTTGATAGTCCGGCACATAAATCGTAACAAGGCTCTTTCTATGAAGTCTGTTCTTCGACGTGATAATCTTGATTGATAAATGCTTGACCATTTAATTCATATAGATTTAAATGAAAAAATTTGGACGATTTGAAAAAACAAAAACTCAAGCGTGGCAGACTTATTAGTTGCAAATACCATTATCATATCATTAACTGTGTTGGTCGTGGTGTTTTAACATTAGTAAAGGTAACATTTTGAAAGGACTCTCTCCTAATGTTACACTATTACTGAGGAAATATCTCTATTTTCATATCAAAATACCCCGACGACAACTCACGAATGTGATAAAACAAACGATTATCAATTATTTGAGATTTCTAGAATGATCATTTTGACTAATCATTATTTTCACTACAGCAGCGACTACGGCAGCAGCAGCGGAAGTTACGGAAGTAGCGGTAGCAGCGGCTACGAAAGCGGAAGTAGCAGTTACGAGAGCGGAAGTGGCAGCAGTTACGGCAGTAGCGGAAGTAGCTCTGGGAGCAGCGGAAGCGGAAGCAGTGGCAGTTCTGGATCCGAATACGTTGTCTACGAGGACTAAACATCTTCAAAACGAAATTCTGATTCTCAATAATATATATATTCATGATTAAAGAGGCAGTAGCACGTTTTAGGGGGAATATAAGGTGATGTCAGGAAAATTAAAATGAATGGTTCCAATTGAAAGACAATGTATTTAAACTAAATGGAGCAGTAATAATTCATATATATAACGTAAAGTTTAGCTATTCGATTCCATTTTCTTACACGAAATGAATTAAAGGTGTTCACACAAAATGTCCGCCAATGGATTTTATGTGAATCTTCATACTTTGTCCTCTGACTATGGATGATTGGCTTGTGTAATGAGATTATTGACACTGTCGAAATAATACATTTAGCATTTACTTACAATTATCAGTGAAAAATTTGAAATATAAAATTATCAAAACAAGTGCTACTGCCCCTTTAAGGCACCTGTCATTTAGCTCTATTCATCATGAGGTTACAGCCATGTTTACTTGACTTTCGTATTTTATGTATATTTGTACTCTAACAAGTAAACAAGGTGTTTCAGCAATTAATCAATTCAAACGATTTATTGTTTTCATTGATAAGTGTATTTGTTTACCGTACCTCATCTTTCATTCTGTTCATGCTTCTCTAGTTCCATGTTAAGTAATAAACGTTTATGTACATAGATTGTTTCTTTTTAAATACTTGTGAACTTGTAGAGTGAACATTAAAAATACACATGTCGCGAGTTGTTGCAGTCTCATCTGCCAATCTGTATCAATGGTGCCGTTTGACCCAAAAGTACCAAATAATGCGGGAGAGTACTATTGCAAAGCGAATGGTTTAAACGTATTTATTTCATGAAAAGATACATGAACTGGATTGGTCAACAAGCTCGTGTGAGCTTATGTGAAGACCGCTCCAACAAAAAAAATATATGAGCATGATCATGACAAGAGCATCATATAGTAAACATGGTGTCTAAGAATGATAATACAGGTAGTAAACTGTAAATAAATTCGCGAAAAAAAGCGAATTGTTTGGGTCCAGTGACAAAATGGAGGTAAAGAAACGAACAATATCGAGCGTCGATTAAGCCTATTCAACCGTTATTACGGAATCTAATCTTGTTGAGTCAGAAATTAAGGAGTTATTAGTGTTTGATAGGTTACAAAAAATTACCTAAGTACTTCTAAAGTGTAATTTTGGATTATGTGCACATATGATTTTCTTTATTTTGATAGGAAACAAGTTATTACCAGGTTGGTACATATGTGACATGTGTATTTTTACAATTATGCAACCATCAATTGCACATACGTTCCTATCACGGGAAAAATATATGTCATGAAAATCAAAGAGTGCTTCTTATTCAAGCAGGCAGCATGATCACAACTCATACAGATAAGAACATTTATCAATCTATCTCATTCCAGTTCAAATCTTTAAGGGTAAAGATTAAAATTTACCATTTCAGTTATTTTTCTATAATTATACAATCATAATTGTTTCCCTTAAACCAGTGCCCTACTACATGAAACAAGATTTCCAAACTGTGAAACAGCAGCAGTTTGAATTAACGTTTCTGCACAGCCGATATAGCGACCAGTCAAAGGCAAAATTAGATGTAGAAGCATTCGTAAAATGCCTCCGAACACTCAATTCTCTCGTAGAGAAACGGTTACTTGTGCTCCTTGTTAGTAGTCGCTTTAAACTCGATTAAAAATATGGGGATTTCTCTACGTTAATCATGTTCGAGGAAAATGGAAACTTAAACGTATATCCTGTCAAAAGTTTCTGCTACTATTTAAAATCTGGTTATCTATAATAATTATATAATCCTCAAATATCAGGAAATATCACATAATACATTAAACACATTGATAATATATCTCGCAGACAAATCAAAACAGTAATATTCTCCAAAAATATATTTATTCGCAGTTCAAGATATATCAGAATTAACAGTGAACATGAAATATGCGGTTACATACAACGAAGGTATAATTTACAGCAATGTGAGATGAGAACGTATATATAATAGAAGATGATATTATTTCATTCTTGTATCATGTATCAAAAATAGTTTTACCAAAGGCATTATGTTCACTTTAATTGCCTTTTTACTTATTCTGTACTCTTTTAATGAAAGTACAGTTTGCTAAAATGTCTTTTGACTTAAAATAATAGCTTGGCATATTGAAAGTGGTGGCAATGAGTAATGAGATTGACGTCAAACCTATCTCTGTTTGTGTCAAACTTATTTCTGTTGGCGTTTAACTTATTTTTTCTTCCCAAAAGACGATCCAAAGGAGGATCCGAGAGATCCGAAAGATCCGAAGGATCCGAGGCCTGAAGAAAGACTGGAGGGCCAGAGACTGCTTAGACTGCTCAAACCGGAAGAGCTGCTCTTGTGTGATGAACTGTGGGAACTATGGCAGCAACCGGAAACTCCCGAAAGCGCGATACAGGCTGAAAAAATATAGTTTTTATTGATTTAAAATCTAATAAAATTCATTTTCTAAGTTTGCTTATAAGTATTTGTATGATCTTTCGTTTTTAAAGTCGTTCTAAATATATATATTTTTTCGGAATCAAAAGAAGAAACTTTTTAGAGTGAAACACATTTAAGCCGTGATCCTTTTTTGTACGTCATTGATTAACATTCACCAAGCATTCACTTGGAAACCTGGTACCCCGTTGTACTTCTAGGTACTTGCGTAGAACCATCTTTGGGAATAAAACAGAACATTCCTAAAAGAATACATGGACTGATATAGAGAACATAGAATACAAGTAAACTCATGTCCAAAAGAAACAATACCATACAAATCCCAAAATAACTCAATTCACTGCAGATTAATAAGACTAACACACAGTAATATCATTTCTTCAGTAGTCAACTTACGTGTATGCAAAATTTGGAAACATTATCTTTTCATGTTTGCGAGAAACATGCATTTGAAAAAATCATCGATCTGGAATCTCCTTAACTAGGCGAGATAGCAGAGAGAAATTGGACACTTTCGCTTGTTTTAAAACATTCTAGTGCAGTAAGGCGTCAACGAATTTATGTCAAATAAAGTGTATTATATCAACAACATTTTTTTCTGACATAAATTCAATACTTAATCAATTTTAAAATGAAATGACAAAAGTTCTGTTCATAAAACAATTTGAAATTTCGATTTATGCACTCCATGTACATTTGAAAAGACACAAAATCAAAAATATCTTTTCCTAAAGAATGAAAATGTGCATACTTTTTTACAAGATATATGCCTGTTAGACACTCTTAAATTCGACTCTGTCAGGTTATAGAATGTTGTTTCGGACGACTTTGAAAACTTGGTATCGTTTCTTTTGGACATGAGTATATATATAAATATTAAATAAATCTCATTACATAAAATAACTTGAATAGCGGTAGACTTTGTTTAACCTAATTTGTCAATTTGTATAAGTATCAAATCAGTGGTTTGTATTCACAAACAGTGGAATGGAACAAAAGTATTTTTACAAAAACGCCTTTCCTTGAGCATTTAGTGATGGACACATTAGTAAAAAGTGATACTCATGAAAAAACAGAATCACTTAATATAGTACATAATCAAATTTCTTTTTGAATATTTAGGCAGCGCCTTGACTTGAAAATAAGGTTTCTTGTTAAAATAACAATACAAGTTAATTCCTTGGTCTTACAACACTTCAATTCAAGCAAGCAAAGAAAAATCCCCCTACCCGTCACGAATGTTTATGACATCAATCTGTGTATACTAATAAGTGCTAAAAAATAAACATATTTGTCTTATCCCATTACAAAACAAAAGATAAGCATTGATCAGTGATTATTCATTAGAACACATTAAACACAGCTAAGTACTTACCGATTGCGATGATGAAAGTCAAAACACTAAGACCGGAGTTCATCTTGGACGGAGTAGTTGCAATGGTCACGACTTTCAGAGATAAAATGTTGTTTTATAGTTTTTGTTCACAAGCTTATGTCTCCTGTATTTATACAGTGCAAAGCGGTAACACTCATCTCCTAGTTGTTTTGTTTGTAACAGCGGGACTGACCGCTTGATAAATCAACAAGGGACAGATCAAAGGGTTGGTCACGTAAACAAAACAAAAGACAGGCTAAACATTTAACACACTAGTACAAGAACAAATCTCAAATTTCAAGGAGCAATAGTACAAAGATTAAAGTTCCTGTAAAAAAATTAAGGAAATTACTAGTTGACCCAAGTTTAGAGGAAGAAATTTTGATTTCGATTGTTTTCATACTGGATGATCCTGTGTTTTTGAATATCTATACAGGACGTTGATTTAAACAAATTTTATTTCATGAACACGATGAAGAGTGTTACATTGAACAAAGAAGTTGTCATCCATATATTCCTCAGCAATACGATGAAAAGGGATTGGCAAACAAGCACAAGCTTATATAAATGGCCCTCCCGAACAAAAACATAGTTATAAAACATATACAAAAGTTAATTACAAACGAATAAATAACTTCGTATTGTTACCACACGTTTGTTTATTGAATAGTACATGGTATACGAGTGTTGAACTTTAAGTTTTATCAAATCGCTTTGAAAATTTAATGAAATAACGCACAGAGGCTATTAAACTTTTGTTGGTTTCAGTGTCAACATTTCGGGTATGTATATCAAAGCCATTTTGATAAAAGAACAGTAAATATCGTAATTCGTCATACAGCGGACATGTAAAAAAAGAAATGAACATTGTCTTCTATAGGATGGCCACAAAGGCAAGACGTTAAGGCCACGTATCTACATTTGAGTAGGTAAGTAGTTTAATAACAGACTGATATCTACTCTGAATAAGTACTAGATGAAAGTCAATATTACTTACAGCAATTATTTTGGTAACTGAGCTTAAACAATTTCATTTCAAAAACTTTCTTACGGCTTCAAATTTCACGCAAACGTATAATTTGCAATATCTAGGGGTTGTTCTTTTTTACTTTGTTTATTCAAATGACATAGTTGTCTCTCGTAATTCCGAAGGGAATGGCTCTACGTTTTACTATGTATTTTATGTTTTATGTATTATATCGATGTATCATGTTGAGGCGAGACTTGAATAACAATTTGTCTGTCTGTCTATACAGGTACGAAGGGAAGTCCTACATCACAAGGCCAAACAAAGAATCAATCCATTCATCTGCTTCTGTTGGAGAGGAAAAGGGCGGCACTCTAGTCTATAAATCGCTTTTTAACTTTTATCTAACCGTCAAAGAATAGAACTTTAAGTAATTCTCATTTCTTCTTTTAACAAACACTTCGTATTATACTTTTAAACAAAAGTAGATAGTGAAAACATCTTAAAAATAATATTGACAAAAGGATATAACTAAGATATAATAAATCACAACCTTGAATAAAACTAGAATTCGAATATATCTCATTGTATTGACACATATATTTGTATAAAGGTAAGCAATATGGCACTTTTTAGTGAGGTGAGAAAGGTAAAGCGCCGTATGATGTTTACCAAAAGCTTATAGGTAGCAATAAGGAACACTTTCCAAGAAAAAGCTGTTCGTAATATATAAGTCTTCATCAATATCAAGGTATTAGATATATATATTTTGGTCGATGTTGTTTAGATTTTTTGTCAAACGAAAAATGTCAGAAATGAAAATTTCTAGGCTTCTTAGTAATGCTGTTAGCAAGTTGTTAGGAAGACAATATAAACAAAATTTAGAAAAACGTATGGTTGATTGAAGTCAGAATGAAGGAAACAAAAGAGCTGATTGGACAAATATTAGAAAAGCAAAAAAATCAATAAACTAATAATCTGTTTGAGACTTTTGCACTGTCACAGATGTTGTATTTCACGTCAAAAGAAAGTAACAGCGGCAGTTTGATCAATATTTATCAGAACTTTGTCAGCAATAGGTAACTCCTTCTGACATTACTTTCCGTTTGTAACAACATACACAGACATGGGGTAAACACCCAGGGCCAGCCAAGTGATCTGCCCATTAACTTTTACAGCTAGAGACACGGCAGTCGTCGTGGCCGAGTGGTTAAGGCGATAGACTAGAAATCTATTGGGATCTTCCCGCGCAGGTTCGAATCCTGCCGACGACGCATCTTTTTGTAAATAATCTTTGGGACTTTTGCACTGTCACAGATGTTGTATTTCACGTCAAAAGAAAGTAACAGCGGCAGTTTGATCAATATTTATCAGAACTTTGTCAGCAATAGGTAACTCCTTCTGACATTACTTTCCGTTTGTAACAACATACACAGACATGGGGTAAACACCCAGGGCCAGCCAAGTGATCTGCCCATTAACTTTTACAGCTAGAGACACGGCAGTCGTCGTGGCCGAGTGGTTAAGGCGATAGACTAGAAATCTATTGGGATCTTCCCGCGCAGGTTCGAATCCTGCCGACGACGCATCTTTTTGTAAATAATCTTTGGGACTTTTGCACTGTCACAGATGTTGTATTTCACGTCAAAAGAAAGTAACAGCGGCAGTTTGATCAATATTTATCAGAACTTTGTCAGCAATAGGTAACTCCTTCTGACATTACTTTCCGTTTGTAACAACATACACAGACATGGGGTAAACACCCAGGGCCAGCCAAGTGATCTGCCCATTAACTTTTACAGCTAGAGACACGGCAGTCGTCGTGGCCGAGTGGTTAAGGCGATAGACTAGAAATCTATTGGGATCTTCCCGCGCAGGTTCGAATCCTGCCGACGACGCATCTTTTTGTAAATAATCTTTGGGACTTTTGCACTGTCACAGATGTTGTATTTCACGTCAAAAGAAAGTAACAGCGGCAGTTTGATCAATATTTATCAGAACTTTGTCAGCAATAGGTAACTCCTTCTGACATTACTTTCCGTTTGTAACAACATACACAGACATGGGGTAAACACCCAGGGCCAGCCAAGTGATCTGCCCATTAACTTTTACAGCTAGAGACACGGCAGTCGTCGTGGCCGAGTGGTTAAGGCGATAGACTAGAAATCTATTGGGATCTTCCCGCGCAGGTTCGAATCCTGCCGACGACGCATCTTTTTGTAAATAATCTTTGGGACTTTTGCACTGTCACAGATGTTGTATTTCACGTCAAAAGAAAGTAACAGCGGCAGTTTGATCAATATTTATCAGAACTTTGTCAGCAATAGGTAACTCCTTCTGACATTACTTTCCGTTTGTAACAACATACACAGACATGGGGTAAACACCCAGGGCCAGCCAAGTGATCTGCCCATTAACTTTTACAGCTAGAGACACGGCAGTCGTCGTGGCCGAGTGGTTAAGGCGATAGACTAGAAATCTATTGGGATCTTCCCGCGCAGGTTCGAATCCTGCCGACGACGCATCTTTTTGTAAATAATCTTTGGGACTTTTGCACTGTCACAGATGTTGTATTTCACGTCAAAAGAAAGTAACAGCGGCAGTTTGATCAATATTTATCAGAACTTTGTCAGCAATAGGTAACTCCTTCTGACATTACTTTCCGTTTGTAACAACATACACAGACATGGGGTAAACACCCAGGGCCAGCCAAGTGATCTGCCCATTAACTTTTACAGCTAGAGACACGGCAGTCGTCGTGGCCGAGTGGTTAAGGCGATAGACTAGAAATCTATTGGGATCTTCCCGCGCAGGTTCGAATCCTGCCGACGACGCATCTTTTTGTAAATAATCTTTGGGACTTTTGCACTGTCACAGATGTTGTATTTCACGTCAAAAGAAAGTAACAGCGGCAGTTTGATCAATATTTATCAGAACTTTGTCAGCAATAGGTAACTCCTTCTGACATTACTTTCCGTTTGTAACAACATACACAGACATGGGGTAAACACCCAGGGCCAGCCAAGTGATCTGCCCATTAACTTTTACAGCTAGAGACACGGCAGTCGTCGTGGCCGAGTGGTTAAGGCGATAGACTAGAAATCTATTGGGATCTTCCCGCGCAGGTTCGAATCCTGCCGACGACGCATCTTTTTGTAAATAATCTTTGGGACTTTTGCACTGTCACAGATGTTGTATTTCACGTCAAAAGAAAGTAACAGCGGCAGTTTGATCAATATTTATCAGAACTTTGTCAGCAATAGGTAACTCCTTCTGACATTACTTTCCGTTTGTAACAACATACACAGACATGGGGTAAACACCCAGGGCCAGCCAAGTGATCTGCCCATTAACTTTTACAGCTAGAGACACGGCAGTCGTCGTGGCCGAGTGGTTAAGGCGATAGACTAGAAATCTATTGGGATCTTCCCGCGCAGGTTCGAATCCTGCCGACGACGCATCTTTTTGTAAATAATCTTTGGGACTTTTGCACTGTCACAGATGTTGTATTTCACGTCAAAAGAAAGTAACAGCGGCAGTTTGATCAATATTTATCAGAACTTTGTCAGCAATAGGTAACTCCTTCTGACATTACTTTCCGTTTGTAACAACATACACAGACATGGGGTAAACACCCAGGGCCAGCCAAGTGATCTGCCCATTAACTTTTACAGCTAGAGACACGGCAGTCGTCGTGGCCGAGTGGTTAAGGCGATAGACTAGAAATCTATTGGGATCTTCCCGCGCAGGTTCGAATCCTGCCGACGACGCATCTTTTTGTAAATAATCTTTGGGACTTTTGCACTGTCACAGATGTTGTATTTCACGTCAAAAGAAAGTAACAGCGGCAGTTTGATCAATATTTATCAGAACTTTGTCAGCAATAGGTAACTCCTTCTGACATTACTTTCCGTTTGTAACAACATACACAGACATGGGGTAAACACCCAGGGCCAGCCAAGTGATCTGCCCATTAACTTTTACAGCTAGAGACACGGCAGTCGTCGTGGCCGAGTGGTTAAGGCGATAGACTAGAAATCTATTGGGATCTTCCCGCGCAGGTTCGAATCCTGCCGACGACGCATCTTTTTGTAAATAATCTTTGGGACTTTTGCACTGTCACAGATGTTGTATTTCACGTCAAAAGAAAGTAACAGCGGCAGTTTGATCAATATTTATCAGAACTTTGTCAGCAATAGGTAACTCCTTCTGACATTACTTTCCGTTTGTAACAACATACACAGACATGGGGTAAACACCCAGGGCCAGCCAAGTGATCTGCCCATTAACTTTTACAGCTAGAGACACGGCAGTCGTCGTGGCCGAGTGGTTAAGGCGATAGACTAGAAATCTATTGGGATCTTCCCGCGCAGGTTCGAATCCTGCCGACGACGCATCTTTTTGTAAATAATCTTTGGGACTTTTGCACTGTCACAGATGTTGTATTTCACGTCAAAAGAAAGTAACAGCGGCAGTTTGATCAATATTTATCAGAACTTTGTCAGCAATAGGTAACTCCTTCTGACATTACTTTCCGTTTGTAACAACATACACAGACATGGGGTAAACACCCAGGGCCAGCCAAGTGATCTGCCCATTAACTTTTACAGCTAGAGACACGGCAGTCGTCGTGGCCGAGTGGTTAAGGCGATAGACTAGAAATCTATTGGGATCTTCCCGCGCAGGTTCGAATCCTGCCGACGACGCATCTTTTTGTAAATAATCTTTGGGACTTTTGCACTGTCACAGATGTTGTATTTCACGTCAAAAGAAAGTAACAGCGGCAGTTTGATCAATATTTATCAGAACTTTGTCAGCAATAGGTAACTCCTTCTGACATTACTTTCCGTTTGTAACAACATACACAGACATGGGGTAAACACCCAGGGCCAGCCAAGTGATCTGCCCATTAACTTTTACAGCTAGAGACACGGCAGTCGTCGTGGCCGAGTGGTTAAGGCGATAGACTAGAAATCTATTGGGATCTTCCCGCGCAGGTTCGAATCCTGCCGACGACGCATCTTTTTGTAAATAATCTTTGGGACTTTTGCACTGTCACAGATGTTGTATTTCACGTCAAAAGAAAGTAACAGCGGCAGTTTGATCAATATTTATCAGAACTTTGTCAGCAATAGGTAACTCCTTCTGACATTACTTTCCGTTTGTAACAACATACACAGACATGGGGTAAACACCCAGGGCCAGCCAAGTGATCTGCCCATTAACTTTTACAGCTAGAGACACGGCAGTCGTCGTGGCCGAGTGGTTAAGGCGATAGACTAGAAATCTATTGGGATCTTCCCGCGCAGGTTCGAATCCTGCCGACGACGCATCTTTTTGTAAATAATCTTTGGGACTTTTGCACTGTCACAGATGTTGTATTTCACGTCAAAAGAAAGTAACAGCGGCAGTTTGATCAATATTTATCAGAACTTTGTCAGCAATAGGTAACTCCTTCTGACATTACTTTCCGTTTGTAACAACATACACAGACATGGGGTAAACACCCAGGGCCAGCCAAGTGATCTGCCCATTAACTTTTACAGCTAGAGACACGGCAGTCGTCGTGGCCGAGTGGTTAAGGCGATAGACTAGAAATCTATTGGGATCTTCCCGCGCAGGTTCGAATCCTGCCGACGACGCATCTTTTTGTAAATAATCTTTGGGACTTTTGCACTGTCACAGATGTTGTATTTCACGTCAAAAGAAAGTAACAGCGGCAGTTTGATCAATATTTATCAGAACTTTGTCAGCAATAGGTAACTCCTTCTGACATTACTTTCCGTTTGTAACAACATACACAGACATGGGGTAAACACCCAGGGCCAGCCAAGTGATCTGCCCATTAACTTTTACAGCTAGAGACACGGCAGTCGTCGTGGCCGAGTGGTTAAGGCGATAGACTAGAAATCTATTGGGATCTTCCCGCGCAGGTTCGAATCCTGCCGACGACGCATCTTTTTGTAAATAATCTTTGGGACTTTTGCACTGTCACAGATGTTGTATTTCACGTCAAAAGAAAGTAACAGCGGCAGTTTGATCAATATTTATCAGAACTTTGTCAGCAATAGGTAACTCCTTCTGACATTACTTTCCGTTTGTAACAACATACACAGACATGGGGTAAACACCCAGGGCCAGCCAAGTGATCTGCCCATTAACTTTTACAGCTAGAGACACGGCAGTCGTCGTGGCCGAGTGGTTAAGGCGATAGACTAGAAATCTATTGGGATCTTCCCGCGCAGGTTCGAATCCTGCCGACGACGCATCTTTTTGTAAATAATCTTTGGGACTTTTGCACTGTCACAGATGTTGTATTTCACGTCAAAAGAAAGTAACAGCGGCAGTTTGATCAATATTTATCAGAACTTTGTCAGCAATAGGTAACTCCTTCTGACATTACTTTCCGTTTGTAACAACATACACAGACATGGGGTAAACACCCAGGGCCAGCCAAGTGATCTGCCCATTAACTTTTACAGCTAGAGACACGGCAGTCGTCGTGGCCGAGTGGTTAAGGCGATAGACTAGAAATCTATTGGGATCTTCCCGCGCAGGTTCGAATCCTGCCGACGACGCATCTTTTTGTAAATAATCTTTGGGACTTTTGCACTGTCACAGATGTTGTATTTCACGTCAAAAGAAAGTAACAGCGGCAGTTTGATCAATATTTATCAGAACTTTGTCAGCAATAGGTAACTCCTTCTGACATTACTTTCCGTTTGTAACAACATACACAGACATGGGGTAAACACCCAGGGCCAGCCAAGTGATCTGCCCATTAACTTTTACAGCTAGAGACACGGCAGTCGTCGTGGCCGAGTGGTTAAGGCGATAGACTAGAAATCTATTGGGATCTTCCCGCGCAGGTTCGAATCCTGCCGACGACGCATCTTTTTGTAAATAATCTTTGGGACTTTTGCACTGTCACAGATGTTGTATTTCACGTCAAAAGAAAGTAACAGCGGCAGTTTGATCAATATTTATCAGAACTTTGTCAGCAATAGGTAACTCCTTCTGACATTACTTTCCGTTTGTAACAACATACACAGACATGGGGTAAACACCCAGGGCCAGCCAAGTGATCTGCCCATTAACTTTTACAGCTAGAGACACGGCAGTCGTCGTGGCCGAGTGGTTAAGGCGATAGACTAGAAATCTATTGGGATCTTCCCGCGCAGGTTCGAATCCTGCCGACGACGCATCTTTTTGTAAATAATCTTTGGGACTTTTGCACTGTCACAGATGTTGTATTTCACGTCAAAAGAAAGTAACAGCGGCAGTTTGATCAATATTTATCAGAACTTTGTCAGCAATAGGTAACTCCTTCTGACATTACTTTCCGTTTGTAACAACATACACAGACATGGGGTAAACACCCAGGGCCAGCCAAGTGATCTGCCCATTAACTTTTACAGCTAGAGACACGGCAGTCGTCGTGGCCGAGTGGTTAAGGCGATAGACTAGAAATCTATTGGGATCTTCCCGCGCAGGTTCGAATCCTGCCGACGACGCATCTTTTTGTAAATAATCTTTGGGACTTTTGCACTGTCACAGATGTTGTATTTCACGTCAAAAGAAAGTAACAGCGGCAGTTTGATCAATATTTATCAGAACTTTGTCAGCAATAGGTAACTCCTTCTGACATTACTTTCCGTTTGTAACAACATACACAGACATGGGGTAAACACCCAGGGCCAGCCAAGTGATCTGCCCATTAACTTTTACAGCTAGAGACACGGCAGTCGTCGTGGCCGAGTGGTTAAGGCGATAGACTAGAAATCTATTGGGATCTTCCCGCGCAGGTTCGAATCCTGCCGACGACGCATCTTTTTGTAAATAATCTTTGGGACTTTTGCACTGTCACAGATGTTGTATTTCACGTCAAAAGAAAGTAACAGCGGCAGTTTGATCAATATTTATCAGAACTTTGTCAGCAATAGGTAACTCCTTCTGACATTACTTTCCGTTTGTAACAACATACACAGACATGGGGTAAACACCCAGGGCCAGCCAAGTGATCTGCCCATTAACTTTTACAGCTAGAGACACGGCAGTCGTCGTGGCCGAGTGGTTAAGGCGATAGACTAGAAATCTATTGGGATCTTCCCGCGCAGGTTCGAATCCTGCCGACGACGCATCTTTTTGTAAATAATCTTTGGGACTTTTGCACTGTCACAGATGTTGTATTTCACGTCAAAAGAAAGTAACAGCGGCAGTTTGATCAATATTTATCAGAACTTTGTCAGCAATAGGTAACTCCTTCTGACATTACTTTCCGTTTGTAACAACATACACAGACATGGGGTAAACACCCAGGGCCAGCCAAGTGATCTGCCCATTAACTTTTACAGCTAGAGACACGGCAGTCGTCGTGGCCGAGTGGTTAAGGCGATAGACTAGAAATCTATTGGGATCTTCCCGCGCAGGTTCGAATCCTGCCGACGACGCATCTTTTTGTAAATAATCTTTGGGACTTTTGCACTGTCACAGATGTTGTATTTCACGTCAAAAGAAAGTAACAGCGGCAGTTTGATCAATATTTATCAGAACTTTGTCAGCAATAGGTAACTCCTTCTGACATTACTTTCCGTTTGTAACAACATACACAGACATGGGGTAAACACCCAGGGCCAGCCAAGTGATCTGCCCATTAACTTTTACAGCTAGAGACACGGCAGTCGTCGTGGCCGAGTGGTTAAGGCGATAGACTAGAAATCTATTGGGATCTTCCCGCGCAGGTTCGAATCCTGCCGACGACGCATCTTTTTGTAAATAATCTTTGGGACTTTTGCACTGTCACAGATGTTGTATTTCACGTCAAAAGAAAGTAACAGCGGCAGTTTGATCAATATTTATCAGAACTTTGTCAGCAATAGGTAACTCCTTCTGACATTACTTTCCGTTTGTAACAACATACACAGACATGGGGTAAACACCCAGGGCCAGCCAAGTGATCTGCCCATTAACTTTTACAGCTAGAGACACGGCAGTCGTCGTGGCCGAGTGGTTAAGGCGATAGACTAGAAATCTATTGGGATCTTCCCGCGCAGGTTCGAATCCTGCCGACGACGCATCTTTTTGTAAATAATCTTTGGGACTTTTGCACTGTCACAGATGTTGTATTTCACGTCAAAAGAAAGTAACAGCGGCAGTTTGATCAATATTTATCAGAACTTTGTCAGCAATAGGTAACTCCTTCTGACATTACTTTCCGTTTGTAACAACATACACAGACATGGGGTAAACACCCAGGGCCAGCCAAGTGATCTGCCCATTAACTTTTACAGCTAGAGACACGGCAGTCGTCGTGGCCGAGTGGTTAAGGCGATAGACTAGAAATCTATTGGGATCTTCCCGCGCAGGTTCGAATCCTGCCGACGACGCATCTTTTTGTAAATAATCTTTGGGACTTTTGCACTGTCACAGATGTTGTATTTCACGTCAAAAGAAAGTAACAGCGGCAGTTTGATCAATATTTATCAGAACTTTGTCAGCAATAGGTAACTCCTTCTGACATTACTTTCCGTTTGTAACAACATACACAGACATGGGGTAAACACCCAGGGCCAGCCAAGTGATCTGCCCATTAACTTTTACAGCTAGAGACACGGCAGTCGTCGTGGCCGAGTGGTTAAGGCGATAGACTAGAAATCTATTGGGATCTTCCCGCGCAGGTTCGAATCCTGCCGACGACGCATCTTTTTGTAAATAATCTTTGGGACTTTTGCACTGTCACAGATGTTGTATTTCACGTCAAAAGAAAGTAACAGCGGCAGTTTGATCAATATTTATCAGAACTTTGTCAGCAATAGGTAACTCCTTCTGACATTACTTTCCGTTTGTAACAACATACACAGACATGGGGTAAACACCCAGGGCCAGCCAAGTGATCTGCCCATTAACTTTTACAGCTAGAGACACGGCAGTCGTCGTGGCCGAGTGGTTAAGGCGATAGACTAGAAATCTATTGGGATCTTCCCGCGCAGGTTCGAATCCTGCCGACGACGCATCTTTTTGTAAATAATCTTTGGGACTTTTGCACTGTCACAGATGTTGTATTTCACGTCAAAAGAAAGTAACAGCGGCAGTTTGATCAATATTTATCAGAACTTTGTCAGCAATAGGTAACTCCTTCTGACATTACTTTCCGTTTGTAACAACATACACAGACATGGGGTAAACACCCAGGGCCAGCCAAGTGATCTGCCCATTAACTTTTACAGCTAGAGACACGGCAGTCGTCGTGGCCGAGTGGTTAAGGCGATAGACTAGAAATCTATTGGGATCTTCCCGCGCAGGTTCGAATCCTGCCGACGACGCATCTTTTTGTAAATAATCTTTGGGACTTTTGCACTGTCACAGATGTTGTATTTCACGTCAAAAGAAAGTAACAGCGGCAGTTTGATCAATATTTATCAGAACTTTGTCAGCAATAGGTAACTCCTTCTGACATTACTTTCCGTTTGTAACAACATACACAGACATGGGGTAAACACCCAGGGCCAGCCAAGTGATCTGCCCATTAACTTTTACAGCTAGAGACACGGCAGTCGTCGTGGCCGAGTGGTTAAGGCGATAGACTAGAAATCTATTGGGATCTTCCCGCGCAGGTTCGAATCCTGCCGACGACGCATCTTTTTGTAAATAATCTTTGGGACTTTTGCACTGTCACAGATGTTGTATTTCACGTCAAAAGAAAGTAACAGCGGCAGTTTGATCAATATTTATCAGAACTTTGTCAGCAATAGGTAACTCCTTCTGACATTACTTTCCGTTTGTAACAACATACACAGACATGGGGTAAACACCCAGGGCCAGCCAAGTGATCTGCCCATTAACTTTTACAGCTAGAGACACGGCAGTCGTCGTGGCCGAGTGGTTAAGGCGATAGACTAGAAATCTATTGGGATCTTCCCGCGCAGGTTCGAATCCTGCCGACGACGCATCTTTTTGTAAATAATCTTTGGGACTTTTGCACTGTCACAGATGTTGTATTTCACGTCAAAAGAAAGTAACAGCGGCAGTTTGATCAATATTTATCAGAACTTTGTCAGCAATAGGTAACTCCTTCTGACATTACTTTCCGTTTGTAACAACATACACAGACATGGGGTAAACACCCAGGGCCAGCCAAGTGATCTGCCCATTAACTTTTACAGCTAGAGACACGGCAGTCGTCGTGGCCGAGTGGTTAAGGCGATAGACTAGAAATCTATTGGGATCTTCCCGCGCAGGTTCGAATCCTGCCGACGACGCATCTTTTTGTAAATAATCTTTGGGACTTTTGCACTGTCACAGATGTTGTATTTCACGTCAAAAGAAAGTAACAGCGGCAGTTTGATCAATATTTATCAGAACTTTGTCAGCAATAGGTAACTCCTTCTGACATTACTTTCCGTTTGTAACAACATACACAGACATGGGGTAAACACCCAGGGCCAGCCAAGTGATCTGCCCATTAACTTTTACAGCTAGAGACACGGCAGTCGTCGTGGCCGAGTGGTTAAGGCGATAGACTAGAAATCTATTGGGATCTTCCCGCGCAGGTTCGAATCCTGCCGACGACGCATCTTTTTGTAAATAATCTTTGGGACTTTTGCACTGTCACAGATGTTGTATTTCACGTCAAAAGAAAGTAACAGCGGCAGTTTGATCAATATTTATCAGAACTTTGTCAGCAATAGGTAACTCCTTCTGACATTACTTTCCGTTTGTAACAACATACACAGACATGGGGTAAACACCCAGGGCCAGCCAAGTGATCTGCCCATTAACTTTTACAGCTAGAGACACGGCAGTCGTCGTGGCCGAGTGGTTAAGGCGATAGACTAGAAATCTATTGGGATCTTCCCGCGCAGGTTCGAATCCTGCCGACGACGCATCTTTTTGTAAATAATCTTTGGGACTTTTGCACTGTCACAGATGTTGTATTTCACGTCAAAAGAAAGTAACAGCGGCAGTTTGATCAATATTTATCAGAACTTTGTCAGCAATAGGTAACTCCTTCTGACATTACTTTCCGTTTGTAACAACATACACAGACATGGGGTAAACACCCAGGGCCAGCCAAGTGATCTGCCCATTAACTTTTACAGCTAGAGACACGGCAGTCGTCGTGGCCGAGTGGTTAAGGCGATAGACTAGAAATCTATTGGGATCTTCCCGCGCAGGTTCGAATCCTGCCGACGACGCATCTTTTTGTAAATAATCTTTGGGACTTTTGCACTGTCACAGATGTTGTATTTCACGTCAAAAGAAAGTAACAGCGGCAGTTTGATCAATATTTATCAGAACTTTGTCAGCAATAGGTAACTCCTTCTGACATTACTTTCCGTTTGTAACAACATACACAGACATGGGGTAAACACCCAGGGCCAGCCAAGTGATCTGCCCATTAACTTTTACAGCTAGAGACACGGCAGTCGTCGTGGCCGAGTGGTTAAGGCGATAGACTAGAAATCTATTGGGATCTTCCCGCGCAGGTTCGAATCCTGCCGACGACGCATCTTTTTGTAAATAATCTTTGGGACTTTTGCACTGTCACAGATGTTGTATTTCACGTCAAAAGAAAGTAACAGCGGCAGTTTGATCAATATTTATCAGAACTTTGTCAGCAATAGGTAACTCCTTCTGACATTACTTTCCGTTTGTAACAACATACACAGACATGGGGTAAACACCCAGGGCCAGCCAAGTGATCTGCCCATTAACTTTTACAGCTAGAGACACGGCAGTCGTCGTGGCCGAGTGGTTAAGGCGATAGACTAGAAATCTATTGGGATCTTCCCGCGCAGGTTCGAATCCTGCCGACGACGCATCTTTTTGTAAATAATCTTTGGGACTTTTGCACTGTCACAGATGTTGTATTTCACGTCAAAAGAAAGTAACAGCGGCAGTTTGATCAATATTTATCAGAACTTTGTCAGCAATAGGTAACTCCTTCTGACATTACTTTCCGTTTGTAACAACATACACAGACATGGGGTAAACACCCAGGGCCAGCCAAGTGATCTGCCCATTAACTTTTACAGCTAGAGACACGGCAGTCGTCGTGGCCGAGTGGTTAAGGCGATAGACTAGAAATCTATTGGGATCTTCCCGCGCAGGTTCGAATCCTGCCGACGACGCATCTTTTTGTAAATAATCTTTGGGACTTTTGCACTGTCACAGATGTTGTATTTCACGTCAAAAGAAAGTAACAGCGGCAGTTTGATCAATATTTATCAGAACTTTGTCAGCAATAGGTAACTCCTTCTGACATTACTTTCCGTTTGTAACAACATACACAGACATGGGGTAAACACCCAGGGCCAGCCAAGTGATCTGCCCATTAACTTTTACAGCTAGAGACACGGCAGTCGTCGTGGCCGAGTGGTTAAGGCGATAGACTAGAAATCTATTGGGATCTTCCCGCGCAGGTTCGAATCCTGCCGACGACGCATCTTTTTGTAAATAATCTTTGGGACTTTTGCACTGTCACAGATGTTGTATTTCACGTCAAAAGAAAGTAACAGCGGCAGTTTGATCAATATTTATCAGAACTTTGTCAGCAATAGGTAACTCCTTCTGACATTACTTTCCGTTTGTAACAACATACACAGACATGGGGGTAAACACCCAGGGCCAGCCAAGTGATCTGCCCATTAACTTTTACAGCTAGAGACACGGCAGTCGTCGTGGCCGAGTGGTTAAGGCGATAGACTAGAAATCTATTGGGATCTTCCCGCGCAGGTTCGAATCCTGCCGACGACGCATCTTTTTGTAAATAATCTTTGGGGACTTTTGCACTGTCACAGATGTTGTATTTCACGTCAAAAGAAAGTAACAGCGGCAGTTTGATCAATATTTATCAGAACTTTGTCAGCAATAGGTAACTCCTTCTGACATTACTTTCCGTTTGTAACAACATACACAGACATGGGGTAAACACCCAGGGCCAGCCAAGTGATCTGCCCATTAACTTTTACAGCTAGAGACACGGCAGTCGTCGTGGCCGAGTGGTTAAGGCGATAGACTAGAAATCTATTGGGATCTTCCCGCGCAGGTTCGAATCCTGCCGACGACGCATCTTTTTGTAAATAATCTTTGGGACTTTTGCACTGTCACAGATGTTGTATTTCACGTCAAAAGAAAGTAACAGCGGCAGTTTGATCAATATTTATCAGAACTTTGTCAGCAATAGGTAACTCCTTCTGACATTACTTTCCGTTTGTAACAACATACACAGACATGGGGTAAACACCCAGGGCCAGCCAAGTGATCTGCCCATTAACTTTTACAGCTAGAGACACGGCAGTCGTCGTGGCCGAGTGGTTAAGGCGATAGACTAGAAATCTATTGGGATCTTCCCGCGCAGGTTCGAATCCTGCCGACGACGCATCTTTTTGTAAATAATCTTTGGGACTTTTGCACTGTCACAGATGTTGTATTTCACGTCAAAAGAAAGTAACAGCGGCAGTTTGATCAATATTTATCAGAACTTTGTCAGCAATAGGTAACTCCTTCTGACATTACTTTCCGTTTGTAACAACATACACAGACATGGGGTAAACACCCAGGGCCAGCCAAGTGATCTGCCCATTAACTTTTACAGCTAGAGACACGGCAGTCGTCGTGGCCGAGTGGTTAAGGCGATAGACTAGAAATCTATTGGGATCTTCCCGCGCAGGTTCGAATCCTGCCGACGACGCATCTTTTTGTAAATAATCTTTGGGACTTTTTGCACTGTCACAGATGTTGTATTTCACGTCAAAAGAAAGTAACAGCGGCAGTTTGATCAATATTTATCAGAACTTTGTCAGCAATAGGTAACTCCTTCTGACATTACTTTCCGTTTGTAACAACATACACAGACATGGGGTAAACACCCAGGGCCAGCCAAGTGATCTGCCCATTAACTTTTACAGCTAGAGACACGGCAGTCGTCGTGGCCGAGTGGTTAAGGCGATAGACTAGAAATCTATTGGGATCTTCCCGCGCAGGTTCGAATCCTGCCGACGACGCATCTTTTTGTAAATAATCTTTGGGACTTTTGCACTGTCACAGATGTTGTATTTCACGTCAAAAGAAAGTAACAGCGGCAGTTTGATCAATATTTATCAGAACTTTGTCAGCAATAGGTAACTCCTTCTGACATTACTTTCCGTTTGTAACAACATACACAGACATGGGGGTAAACACCCAGGGCCAGCCAAGTGATCTGCCCATTAACTTTTACAGCTAGAGACACGGCAGTCGTCGTGGCCGAGTGGTTAAGGCGATAGACTAGAAATCTATTGGGATCTTCCCGCGCAGGTTCGAATCCTGCCGACGACGCATCTTTTTGTAAATAATCTTTGGGACTTTTGCACTGTCACAGATGTTGTATTTCACGTCAAAAGAAAGTAACAGCGGCAGTTTGATCAATATTTATCAGAACTTTGTCAGCAATAGGTAACTCCTTCTGACATTACTTTCCGTTTGTAACAACATACACAGACATGGGGTAAACACCCAGGGCAGCCAAGTGATCTGCCCATTAACTTTTACAGCTAGAGACACGGCAGTCGTCGTGGCCGAGTGGTTAAGGCGATAGACTAGAAATCTATTGGGATCTTCCCGCGCAGGTTCGAATCCTGCCGACGACGCATCTTTTTGTAAATAATCTTTGGGACTTTTGCACTGTCACAGATGTTGTATTTCACGTCAAAAGAAAGTA